>JAYESD010000001.1:218361889-218654389 GCA_036927565.1 Tuctoria greenei | reverse complement strand
TTTCCTTTAAAACTTACTCTATATCCCTCTATACTTCAAGTATATGCTCTATACTTCCAGCATTTCACCCTGGACACTAACTTTATACTTCCAACAATCTACTCTATATTTCTAGTCTAGTAAGCTTTACAGTGAACCACTGCGGATGGTCTTAGAGCAATTAGCAATACAATGGTATTTGAGATTACTATGGTATTTTTTACAGAATGGTGTTTGTCAACCAAACAGTCCTATGTATTGCAAAATCGTGGTATTACAAAACTGTGTTATTGAAATATGTACTTTGGTATTGCCATCTCATTTAAAAAACTGTGGTTTCCAAAACTTTAGTATTGAAAAACTGTGCTCCCGAACACAGCCTAAATCTTTAACATGAACCACTGCGGATGGTCTTAAAGGCAGGCCCAGCTCTGAGCCTAGGCGGGCGGAAATAAATTTTCTACGGTCGTGCCACAGAACGTCGCCTGCCGTGCCCCCGTCGTCGCACTTCCGGCTCCGCCGCCGGCCCGCCGCCCTTGCACCCCCACCGCCGGCCCGCCCCCAACTCGAGAACAGATCGGGGGGAAGGCTCATCGCCATAGCGGCTGTGTAGCTTTCGTCCCCTCAATCCGTTGGTGATGAGCCTTCTCCTCATATGTTCTCAAATTCGCGGCGGGCACGGCGCCGCTTCGACCCTGCTTCTGGACTGACGACGCTGATGATCCGCAACATACTTTTAAATCTGCACGTTGGTATTCTCTCCTTCATATTTGTTGATGCATTAATACCTGATGGTTTACACCATTTTCCACAGGAGGCAAAAAGTAATGAACATCATTGATCAGCACTGCGTCGAGGAGAACGCGAAAATTGCAGTGGGCCGCGTCAAGTCGGTTTTACGATTTTATTCACGTTCCATTTGACTCCAAGTACCACGCCTATGCTTTGGAATATATGATTAAACTAATCAAGCTCCGGTCTTTTACTGATTGATACTTAACCTCGTTTGTTGCATTTGCCAAGGTTCGAGGCCAACAAGGGCTACAGCTTTGTCAACGTCACATCGCTAGATGCGGTGTTATGGCTGTGGACGAAGCACCTCCATGGCTTCCGTTGGAAGGTGAACGACTCGTGAAAGATGTGTGAGGTCGACTACGCCAACATCCAGGTACTTCGCCGTCCGCGGCCACCGTTTTCCATTGTGCTGCCGCTGCATGGTGTTCACCTGCCGCTGCTCGTCATCCTTTCGTAGGGTCGGGATGCGTTGGTGGCCCATTTCTCCAAGTCATGCTTCGACTGCGAAACCGAGGAGTTCCTGCCAGTGTGGTTCAGCTCGCCGCGGAAGGTGAACGACTCGCGGAAGATGTGCGAGGTCGACTACGCCAACATCCAGGTACGTCGCCGTCCGCTGCCACCGTTTTCCATTGCACCGCCGCTGCAACGTGTTCACCTGCCGCTGCTCGTCATCCTTTTGCAGGGTTAGGATGCATTGGTGGATGTGGCCAGATGGTTTCTCTTGCAGGTGTATGGTAATTACGTGAGTGTTTGGTCGGGTCATGTGGTTAGTCCATGATGCACCCTAAACCCGGTGTTGAGGCCGTGTATTTGTCATTTGTGCATACACTCTAGTGACATGTGACAAAGTGCTCAGTCATCAATTGCGTTTGGTTTGACGTCAAAGTTCGATTGGAGATATATCATCCATTTCTTTATGTCTTGGATCATCCAAATTAATGTTTGGTTGGATGGACTAGACGATCCAATTTTTTGTTGGTAGGTTGGATGAAACTTGATTGGATTATTGAATCATCAAAGTTTATAATTTCATAATATTATTCGTGCGCATGATGACGGATCGTGAACGCCGAGCGCCGAGTTATTCGGATCTCTGAGCAAAGTTCGGACGTGGAGTTCGTGTGCCCGTGCGCACTGCAAGATTTGTTGCGCTCGCGTACATGGCAATCATCAGGGCAGGGTGGTACAGTCGCGGGAACCGTGCAGTGCGCCCTTGGCTATAAGATTTGGAGCATGAACGTACGTGGCAACCATCAGGGCGGGGTCGCACAGAGACGGCTGTGTGCGAAAGGGCCGCAGAGAATTCGATTTTGGTGTTTGGGAACACGGTATTTTTGGAGTTTTAGAGCAATTAGCAATACAGTGGTATTTGAGATTACTATGGTATTTTTTACAGAATGGTGTTTGTCAACCAAACAGTCCTATGTATTGCAAAATCGTGGTATTACAAAACTGTGTTACTGAAATACGTACTTTGGTATTGCCATGTCATTTTAAAAACTGTGGTTTCCAAAACTTTAGTATTGAAAAACTGTGCTCCCAAACACAGCCTAAATCTTTACCGTGAACCACTGTGGATGGTCTTAAAGGCAGGCCCGGCTCTGGGCCTAGGCGGGCGGAAATAAATTTTTTGCGGCCCTGCCGCACAACGTCGCGCGTGCGCCCCCGTCCCGCACGCCGTCCCATGGAAATCCCGGTGAGATCCTTCGCTTCGTGCTGGGTTTGTTGTCTGGACACCGAAGGATGGAAATCCTACGTGTCCCGCTCCCACGATTATGCGATTTTGATCGGACGGCGTGCGAGGCGGGGGTGCACGCGTGATGCTGTGCGGCAGGGTCGCAAAAAATTTGTGGGCTACTGCCTAGGGCCAGGCTGGTGGGTGGGGGTGGTCACGTCCTACTAATGTTAGTTCAATGCTTTGTCCAAAATGTAAAATAAAAGAAGAAGGAGGGAGTATTTATTAGATACAGTATAATATTACTAATGTGTTAATTTTCCATATGCGATGTTTTTCGATAAAAGGAGGAGTTTTTCAAAACTGCATGTACTGGAGTAGGACACATTGTTCATGAACATAAAATAAAAGAAATTTTTCATTAACATAAAAAAACATATATATTACAAACAAGAAAAAAACACATAGAAAACAAAAGAAAAAACTAATACTCATCCTACTTTACTCGGAGGAGGACTTGTCCACCTCCGCCGCTGGCGCCTCCGCCTCCGCATCCGCCGCCTGCGCCTCCGCCTCCATCGCAACCGCTGGTGGAGCATCCTCCAACACCAGATTGAACTTCTTCCGGCTAACAGCCTCCACGAGTTGCTCGCAAAACCCCTCCCCGGCCTCCTCACCGATCGTCATGTAGAGGCAGTCGAGACGAGCGGCAACAAAGCCTAACCCGAAGATGTAGTAGCCGGCGGAGTCCATGCTAGCGTGGTGGGAAAGGACACCAAGTCCCAGTCGGCGACAGGAGTGAGATGTATTGTGAAATACATCCTGCGCCATTTTGTCGAGCGCTTTTGCTTGCACGTCGGCAGCGAACAGGCTGCCGGTGACCTCCTTAAGCTTGCCGTCAAGTTTGTCAATGCTTTCCTCCATGAGGAGGACAGTCTCATCATAGTCGGAGGGAAGAGGTGCGGGCGCCGCAGGCGGAGACGGGAGTGGAGGAGGTGCGAGCACCGCCTCCAGTTCCACCAGCCTTGGCGGCGACGGAAATGGAGAAGGAAGTTCAGAGGACGTCGATGACCTGGAGCGCTTCGGTGTGGGGCTACCCATTTGTGCGGCGACGAAGGTGCGAACCAAGAAAGAGAGGTGGTTGACGGTGGTGCGGTGGAGAAGCAAGAGGAGAAGTTTGGAGGCTAAAATCGATCGAGAGGTGCGGAGGAGAAGAAGAGGAAGGTGTCCCTTTATAGTGGGTCGTCGTCTAAGCGCATGAGTGGAGATGATCGGACACTTCAAAAATTGTGCTTTTGAATCGTCGGTCAGAGTTACTCCAAACTACGGTTCGCCTCCTCTCGGTTATCGCAAGTGTTTTCACAAGTGTGTTCATTTGTTCCTAAAATCAGAACACGTAGCGGCTAGCGCCTACGCCTGTTGTTTCTTCAAAAGAAGAGTACAACGATACATAATGGCAGCATGCGATCTATTAATTTGATGAACAACGTACGTACATAGTGAGAGTTGTGTGCTTATTAGACGATGGTAGTCCACATTCTATCCTCGTACCGTCGAGGGAACATCCTTGTGTCAAATTTGTTATCTCTATTGATGACAGGATAATATTCTTCATTAGTGTGGTAGTTAAACTGCCATATACTGTAGGTTGAGAGCATACACACATGCATGGTAGAGAATATGATAAATATAGATATATATATACATGGTAGGAAATATTATTCTTGGAATACATGTCTGGGATGTAGCATATGTACGTCTAACATACATGTGAAAGACCTCGATCATGTTTGTTGACGTTATGTGTTCTCTTTTTTGTTGAGAGATCGTCATTTTTTAGGCTCGTTGATCATGTTTGGGGCGTAGCATGCATGGACAACTAACATGCATGTGAAAGACCTCGATGCATGTGAAATAACATGCATGTTTTTAAAAGCAAGATATAGTGTTTCCTCAAGAAAAAATAATTTTATGAGAGATTGGGCGCACAAGCACAAAAGCTAGAACTTGAGCGATGCACCTACGAATTCCATATGCCGGGATGATCGATGGCAGCTGATCCGCAAACTCGGTGGTAAGATCAGTAGTTGCTGGAGAGAAGCTTGCGGCCGACCTCGAAGGAGACGAAGGCGTCGATGCACGCATAGCTGATCTGCTCGCCGGAGAGATTGTACGTGTCCCAGTTGCTCGTCCTCACCCCGTAAGGCTTCTCCATGTTGGCGCCCATCACGGCGCTCACGATGTCCATCAGCCCAGCGCGGCAGAGGCTTGAGCGATCCATCTCCTCCGCTGCGAGCTAGGCCAAGTCCACCGTCTTGGCCACCTTCAGCTGTTAGTCCTTCCAAAGTCTGTCGGTGTCACCCTCCACGCCGACGCGACGAAGCGGTAGTCGGAATCGCCAAGGAAATCTTCCAGCTCATCGGGGAAGTAGTCAGCATGGATGACCTGGAAGATGAGGCAGCAGCGGCTGACGCAGAGCTGCAGAACGGCGACGGGGTTCCGGTCGGCGGAGTAGCTGGGGCGCCACTCGACATCGAGCCCAACGACGAGCTTGTGAAGGCGCCGACGGTGGACGGAGAGGACCTCGTCGAGCCAGTCCTCCACGGCCTTGCCGGAGGACGTCACAGTGGTGGTGATCACGTCTTCCTCGAACGTCATGTTGTACGCCTGAGTCCCTGCCATTGGGTCTCTCTCCTTGTCGTCCCTACGGTTGCCATCTGCAGCGGCGCAGCGCAACTCTCTCTCTTGTGCAAAACCTTCGTCTACACCTTTAGTTTGGATTTTAATTGGAAACGGGCCTGGATATGTAACTGATGCAGTTATGATATGAGCGAAGGAGTTTTCGAATTTGACGGGCCCGAGCCCAGAGTAAAGAGAGTAATGAAGATTTTTGAATCTTGTATACTCTTTCTAATTTTTAATTCTTATCGTTATGACCACAAGTTGCATGGTCTCAACCTAATACCATGTACAACAACAACAACAACATTTCTCAGGAGCCCACCCACTGGATATGTCGGGTGGGCCACGGGATACCCTGGGTCCAGTCACCAGAGAGTAGCTAGTGTGAATACATGCTGGAGAGATTAGCGGAATCGGGAACTGGCCAATGAAGATGGATGTCAGCAGTGTCACGGTTCATGTATCGAAACGCACGCCATCCTTTTTCTTCTTCTCCTTTTTCTTATAAGTTCGTATTATTTTCCACCAACCTTCTAAGAGCATCTCCAACCCGTTTGCTATTTTTTTGCTATTCTTTCAAATATCAAATATGCTATCCACATTTAGCATCTCATTCTATGAACATCTCCAACCTGTTTTCTATATGATGTGCTATATTAAAAAATTTAATATTTTATTAATATGTAATAATTATTTTAAAATTCAAATAACATTGTTGCAACGGCTATATTGTGACGTTTGTATTTCTAACGGCTATTTTTCAATGGTTATATTTCTAACGACTATTTTTCAACGGTTGTATTTCCAACGGTTAATTTTCAACAACTATTTTGTAACAGAAACGACAATAATGTAGCAGAAATTGGGGATAGCAAACCGGATACCATTTGCTACTAGTAGCACACCGAGAGCTCCATGTAGCAAATGGCTAAAAGTAGCAATCCTAATAGTAAACCGGTTGGAGATGATTTTTGCTCTAAATTTGCTAAATAATAGGATATCACACCATATAGGTAATGGATAAAAGAGCATCTCCAACCCATTAGCTATATGATGTGCTATCCTATTATTTAGCAAATCTAGAGCAAAAATCATCTCTAACAGGTTTGCTATTAGGATTGCTAATTTTAGCCATTTGCTATATGGAGCTCTCGGTGTGCTACTAGTAGCAAATGCTATCCGGTTTGCTATTCCCAATTTTTGGTACATTATCATCGTTCCGTTGCAAAATAGTCGTTGAAAATTAGCCGTTGGATCGGTAAGCTCGGTGCGCCCGATCGCATCAGCCGCCTGTACAAATGGCTACAGCTTGAACGAAGGACCAAACCTTATGCGGCAAAGAGCAACGTATAATACTTCCTCCGCCCCAAGTCAACTCTATTTCTGTTTTGGTCGAACTAATTACCTTTGACCAATTATTTATATGGAATTTATTAACTTCAATAACATGTAGTACTAGATTGTATATTATGGAAATATTTTCATGGTGAATCTAAAAGTACAATTCTTGTATTGTTAAAATAGATCAAAATTGCGTAAATCTCAAAGAAAGATTTGACGAAACCTAAGACTTCCCTTTGAAAAAGTTTTATACTTTACATTAGTTTTACATATGTAATACGCACATAGGATATATCATTGAATAGTTTTGAAAAAACATGGAGGAGAAATATGTATATCCCATATGCTACTACTACGTAAATTAGGGGTGGGCAAATAAACCGAGACCGAAAAACCGAAACCGATAAAACCGAGACCGGAATAGAAAAGACCAAAATATCGGGTATCGGGTACTTTTTGGGTAGCAAATATAAATAACTGAAAAATAAATTTCGGGTTCGGGTACCATTCTCGGGTAACTGAAATAACCGAATAGTCGGTCCATCAAATAATAAGTTAAATTATGCGTGCTAAACTCTGAACAATTCAAATTTAGATATTTTATTTTCAAGTTGTGATCTGTCAAGTTGTTGGATTTAAACATTTATTTTTTATTTTTCATTTGACAATTTATAATAAATGACCTCATGGGATTAAATTTATCAATCATATTAAATTTGTGCAAACATGACATGGATATAATGTATAATTCGGATATATCGGGTAGGACCGAAGACCGAACCGGAATTTTGGTACCCAGAATGTTTGGGTACCTAATATTATTACAACAATTCGGGTAGTGATTTCAAGAAACTGAATTTTGAAAAAGATCGAAATACCCGAACTAAAATATCGGGTAGACCGAATGCACACCCCTTAACGTAAATCCATCTGAAATAATTAGCTAGTTTGAGGATGAATGAAGTTGAGCTTGCGATCCTGATGAGCACCGTCATTGTTTTGAGCCAGGATCATTCTGCCCTAGGGATGAAAACGGTACGGTAAATTCCCGAACCGTTCGACGCCGTTTTCGAAAATTTCCGATGCGATTACTATATTCGACAATTTCCAAAATTTTCGATCTGATTACTGTTTTTATCGGACATTGAAATTTGGTAAACGGAATGGAAACAATTTAGACTGATTTTCGACCGAATTGTCATTATACCATATTATAATGGAAAATTTCCGAACAATAACAGAATACTTTCCAAATAGTAGGTTAGGTCTAATGGGCTGACATATACTCTCTCCGTCCCTTGGAATAGAGGATTTTTAAAGGAAACTTCAAAGGAATTAATTCCTACATTGTGCTTATGTCACAGGTGTTTGGAACACAGGAATCATATTTCGTTTCCTGTAGAAAGACTTCCTTTCCTATGTAAAATGGAGGAATGAAATAATCCAGTCCAAGTTCTTTGTGGTCTGCTGGTTGGCTATAGAGGGAATATATAGGGTGCTAAAAGTCAAATTAACTAACCTAATGATTTACATGGAATAATTATTTCTTTTTTTGAAACAATGGAATAATTATTTCTGAGCTACTGCAACGCAATAGACGTTTTGATGTTAGAAATATAGGAATGAAGTTGTTTATGAAGCAAACTGGTAGTTCATTTTGGCAAGAATTTATGACTTTCATTTATGTATTACAAATAATGATAGTTAAGATTCTAAAGAATTTTGTTTATAGTTGCTCACTTTCTTCGTTCCTACATTTTGTCTATTCCTATGTTTTTTCCAATTCCTGTGATTTGGATTCCTAAGTTCCAAACGGGGTCGTAGTAAATATTGCTTTTTAGTTTATTTTTGAACTAGAAAGCGATAAGTATTTAGAGACGGTAGGAGTAATAAGCTCAATTCTTTAAATTTTTTATTCAGACACCAGTTTAAATAAGGAGTTGTCAAAGATAATAAGCTCCATTCCAACCGTTTTCATCCCTATTCTGCCCCAAGTCATCTGGGACAGCAGGCAGAGGACCTTGATGATCAGGATAAGGACCAGATAAGAAATCATTGGTCAAAGGTAAGTTTGACCAAAGCTAAAAACAGAGTTGAGTTGGGGCGGAGGGAGGAGTACTTTTTATAGACCGCTTTGCAGGCCCCGCTGCGGGTGATCTCCTTCCTGCTGACAACTCCAGCGACTAAAGTAGCGTACAGTTGCACTTTAGAAGTCGTAACCCCAGTTTCGCCAGTAGCATTCCAAACGGTGCACTTTAGAAGCCATAACCATCACTGTGCGCGTCTCATCATCTTCTCCGCGCGTACTAATAAAGACACACCATCCTCTTCTCCGCAACACACACAGGCCCTCCTGTTCTCCGCGCATACTCTTCCTCTTCGTCTCCCTCGCGCGCGTCCTCATTGGTTCCCTTCGAATCCCATGGAGTTCCCCTTGCCGCACGATATTGCGGTACTGATCGCGGGGTGGGTCGCCGCAACCTCCCCGCAGCCCATGCATGACCTCTCTAGTCTGTGCGCCACCTACAAGGCCATGCACGCGGCATGCCGAGATCGTGCGGTGGGCAGGCGCGTGGCGCTCGAGGAGCTACGACCGCATCGTGGAGCGCCTGGCTATCGTCGGCAACCCTCATGCATGCTAATTCAGCGGGTTCGACCTCGTCTTCCTGCACAGTCGCGCATAGCCGGGCACCCAGTTCCTTGCCCGGGCGGCCGCGAACGGCCACATGGTGGCGGCCTACATCCTCGCCATGCTCCGCTACGATGTTGACCGTGGGGACCGCGACGCCTTCAAGTATATCCAGCAGGTCGAAGGTGAGGCCCACGTTGGCTACAACGCGGTCGGGTCCGTCGCCATGAAGTGGACCAACAAGGAGTGCTGCCGGTGTCGGCATGAAGCCATGAATAGTATCGATGGTGTCGCCTGGAGGTTCCTGGGCAGGCCTCGTCCAGAAGCGCAGCCGGTGGCGGTGCCCAACATTGATGATGACGCTTGGGGCTGCTCAATAGGGGGGAACCAGGGAACTGCCCGCTGCGGCAGGCCTACGTGGGAGAAGTGGACAGTCTTCTGTACAGAGAACTGTAGGATTAAGCACGAGCATCACATGTCCTGCCGTCTGGCGTTGTACTATATGGGTTATATTCCCTCCATTCCCGCTTGGATGCACCGCTAGTTCTCCCAACGCCAATTAAAAGAGAACAAAGGGAGTATATAAAATAGACTTGTACTAGTATATGTGTTTCCCCTATGCCCGCTCGTCTCTGATGAATGTTTCACTTGTTGTGTTTCCCCTATACGCGCTCGTCTTATGTTTAGCCCCGTTTGCATCAAAGGAAACTCACGGGACAGTTTAAAGAAATGGATTCTTCCCGAAATGAATACATTCAATCATACAGTAGTTTGTAACAAAGGAAAGGCAATGACTGTTGTGCAATCGGGGCTCCTGTGCATGCGTGCAATCCGCGAATCTCAATCGTGTGATGGACAGCCAAGGGTGTCGTACTTTTTGCACATAGATCCCTCCACCTGCTTGCGCACTTTTTACACATTTATATATAAAAGGTGCAGCCACCCTTGGATGTCCATCAAACGGCTAAGATTCGCAGATTGCATGCTTACACAGAAGTCCAGATTTCACAGCAGTCGGTGCCCGAAGGAAATCAGTGTTCCCTTCTCTCTGTTCATTGTCTCCACTTTTTATTCCAGTCATCGCTAATCGACAGAACTAGCTGTTACATAATCCCCAATAAACACAAAATAAACTAATCAGCACATCTAGTCCGCACCACTTCTCTTGAAGCAGTGGTAATTAACTTCTGGTCGCGTATAGGAGTAGTGGTAATGATTACACTGTGTATAGGGGCATAGGGCCAATGGTACGTTGGAGTTGTACCTACCTTTTTCTAACATTTTTCTCGTCCTTTCTTTTCTCTCTGTTCATTGTCTCATCTTTTCTTTCCAGTCGTCGCTACCTATTAGTACTGTATACTACTTTACAGACCGCTTTGCAGGCCCCGCTGCGGGCGATCTTCTGACACCTCCGGCGGCTAAAGTATCGTACAGGCCACTTTAGAGGACATCGGCGGTGTGGACGGTCGTTCATTAGTAGAGAATACAGATAGAATAGATAGTTTACTAAATAGCATATAGAAAATAAAATAACAGATGGAACAGCCGAACAACATTGAGTTCATTATCATAAAACATTACTCCCTCCTTCCTATATTACTTGTCATTAGAACAAGTTTTTTTAGTTCATATTTGAACTAGAAAACTTGTCCTATTATTAACGACAGGTAATATGGGAAGGAGGAAGTACAAAACATGAAACACAACATCACGAAACAAGAAAAAATAAAACATCACAAAAACAAGAAGAGAAAAACATCACGACTGGATTAATCTGTGTCAAAAGATTTCCTGTTTTAAAGTTGGGTTCAACTAGAATGTAATCAGATGTTTGGTGCAATCGTGCAATCAACCATCTTCAACCCTTGGATCGATCTACATTACGGTCGTTGAATCTTTTTATTTAACCCCCTCCACCAGGTGGAGGGGTGGTGGTGGTGGTGGAAGGGGTTAAATGAAAAGATGTAATAACCGTAAGATGTAGATCCAACGAATGAATATCTTTGATTACATGATTGCACCAAAACTTTAATTCCATGTAGGGCTGTCAACGAGTCCAACTTGAGCGAGTTTGTTTCTATCATATATAAAAATTGTGTCCCATAGAACATTTTTAATAGAATTATATAGTTTAGTTAATCATACATACATATCACATATGACAAAAACAAATGAGCTTACTCGAACTTTTCGAGCTTGAGCTCATCAAGCTAGCAATACTCAACTTCATCCTCAAACTTTCAATCAAAACTAAGTTTGGTCCTTGAACTTTCAAACGGTTCAATTATTTAGTCTATCAACTTTAAAAGAGCGTTTCGCTATCATCCTTAGTCTGGGTTGGACATCCACATTGGCATGCCAAATAAGCTATTATGCCATGTACATCATCTACCCCGGCCACCTCACTTAGAAAAAGATAATAATTTTTTATCATCTTAAAAAATAACTAGCTAATTAATTGGGGTGTATTTATGTAGTTGCATGGGATATACATATTCCTCCTCCATTTTTTTGTCAAACCATCAAGTTATATATCCTATGTCATATTACATATGTAAAAATATTGTATAATATAAAACTTTTAAGCCTAGGGAAGAGCAAACAGAGCAAAAATAGAGAGGAAGAGCAAACTTTTAAGCCTAGGGAATAAAATATAAAACGAAACTACGCAGCTGGCCGGGTACACGTACAGTCCGGGCCGGTGTTGCGGTGCACCATAACCCCCGTCGTGCGTCCCCGGTGGTTGTTGGGAAGACCCTTGCAGGCAGACCAGGATCGCCTGACGTAGTGAATTTTACTGCATCCTATTTTCAGAAGTCTTTTTAAATATGGTATTTTCTCATTAATTATTGCGGTCCATCTATACAACACTTCATGCTCTAGGCAAAAAAAGAAAAAAGATTGTACTTCATGCTGATGCAAACAAGAGGCAATTAAAATAAAAACTCTTGAGTTCTTGTCAAGTTTACAAAATGAAAGCATCGCAACCCTCCCTAATGTCCTCGATAGTCAATGTGTTTTTAATCCTATTAATTAGTTATAGAAGTTTGTTTTATTTAGATGTTTGAAGTATGCATCATTATATGCATGTAAATTATTATCTCATGTTGAAGCAAGCATACAAGAGTTTAAGAAACGATTTGAATGGACCCCTTAGTTGGATAGCTGGGAAGTACAACCGTCAGATCAAAACAAACGGTGGATGCAGCCTTTATTGCACGCATGCAGCAAAATGTTGCTACGTCAGGAGATCCCTGTCCAGGCAGGTATGCTCCGATTCCTGTCCTCCAACTCCATCTAGGCTTCCGATGACGCAGGCGGTTCACCACCAAACTGTATAAAGGATAAGCATGCACACATGTAACAGTCATTGTTGACTTCATTGGTCTAACGTCATTGTTTGACTGTGTAGGCCTACGTTTAGTCATTAACGCTAGCTTTTGAATCTGTGTAGTGCGAAAGGGTTTTGTTTTGGTTTCACACTACACTAGCTAGCCTATATAAAGTGTATATGTGTTCCCTGATAAATACACAACAATCATTCTCCATACAGAATGAAACTTGCACTGCCGCTTTCTTCTGCCGGAGGTTCGAAGGAAACTACATGGCTGGTCGGGTACACGTACCGTACGGGTGTGCCGGTGTACCTTAACCCCCAGTACGTTGTTCGTCCCCGGTGGTTGTTGGGAAGAGCCTTATAGGTATGCTCTGATTCCAGACCTCTTACTCCATCTCTAGGTTTCTGATGACGCAGGCGGTTCACCACCAGGCAAACCAAAAATGGTTGAGCGACATGCAAGTTTTTTGATGAAAAACTGACTGCGGCCCGCTGACTGCGGCATGCTGACGCATCCATCTCTAGTTTTTTTATGACACTATCGCTGACGTGTCATCATATTATTTTTTGTTAAGGTATGGTGGTTAAACTAAGCATTAATAAAGGGACCAATAACATTTTGACACATCAGCGGGATGATGCATGGGAGGACAGAACGGGAGGGACACGGCTTGCAGCCAGTTTGTCATCAATAAATTTTCATGCCGCTCTCATCACCGAGGCTTTGCTGGTTTGTCTGGTGGTGAACCGCATGCGTCATCGAAAACCTAGATGTAGTTAGAGGACACAAATAAGAACATACCTGCAGGGGTCTTCCAACCACCACCGGGGACACACGACGGGGTTTAAGGTACACATTGGCACACTCGGACCGTACATAATGTGCTGGTGAAGATGAACAGCGTTCCGGCTGTGGAAGCACCTACATGGCTTCCGTTGCAAGGTGACCGACTCGCGGAAGATGTGTGAGGTCGACTACGCCAACATTATTTGTTGTGAAGGTATGGTAGTTAAACTAAACACTAATAAAGGGACTAATAACATTTTGACACATCAGCGGGATGATGCATGGGAGGACAGAACGGGAGGGACACGGCTTGTATACTCCCATTCAGTGCTTCCATGCATGCTCCTACTTAAGTGTCATGATTTTATTGGCCCTTTCATTTACCTAACATAATGCCTGATTTAACTTCAACCAATTAGATGATGACACATAAGTGGGAGTACGCATGGAAGCACAAACAGGAGCACCGAAGTTGCATCCGAACGGGAGGACACGGCTTGTATACTCCCATTCAGTGATTCCATGCGTGCTACTACTTAAGTGTCATGATTTTATTGGCCCTTTCATTTAACTAACATAATGCCTGATTTAGCTTCAACCAATTAGATGATGACACATAAGCAGGAGTACGCATGGAAGCACAAATGGGAGCACCGAAGTTGCATTCGAACGGGAGGACACAGCTTGTATACTCCCATTCAGTGCTTCCATGCGTGCTCCTACTTAAGTGTCATGATTTTATTGGCCCTTTCATTTACCTAAGATAATTCCTGATTTAACTTCAACCAATTAGATGATGACACATAAGCGGGAGTACGCATGGAAGCACAAACGGGAGCACCAAAGTTGCATCCGAACGGGACGACACGGCTTGTATACTCCCATTCAGTGCTTCCATGTGTGCTCCTACTTAAGTGTCATGATTTTATTGGCCCATTCATTTACCGAACATAATGTATGATTTAACTTCAACCAATTAGATGATGACACATAAGCGGAAGTACGCATGGAAGCACAAACGGGAGCACCGAAGTTGCTTCTGAACGGGAGGACACGGCTTGTATACTCCCATTCAATGCTTCCATGCGTTCTCCTACTTAAGTGTCATGATTTTATTGGCCCTTTCATTTACCTGACATAATGTCTGATTTAACTTCAACCAATTAGATGATGACACATAAGCAAGAGTACGCATGGAAGCACAAACGGGAGCACCGAAGTTGCATCCCACACCGGCACACCCGGACCGTACATATGTGCCGGTGAGGATGGAACTCAACAGTCTCATGGTTATGGATAGAAAAAAGGAATAAGAAAAAGGATGGCGCGCGTTTCGATCTATGAACTGCGAGACTGCTAACTTCCATTTTAATTGGCCAGTTCCCGATTCCGCTGAGTCATTGTTGTTGTACATGGTGTTTGGTTGAGACAATGCAACCTTGTGGTCATAATGATAAGAATTAAAAAGAGGAGTATATCAGATTCAAAAATCCTCATTACGTCAGGTCGTATGATGGCCGGACACTCTCCAATCCACTTAGATTGAAGTGGAACCACTCCTACCCAGACGAGGAAAAAAATTATGGATACGTTATGCATATCCAAGGCTGTGCATACCGTTCCACATTTGTGACATGTGTCCACATGAACGGACACGCGCAGTAGTGGTGATGGGATGCGGAGCGGTTCCAATTGAACTCAAATATGCGCATGCGCTGCGTGCGTTTATGGCACCTCGGTGACTGGCACGCACGTAACCTCGGTGCGTCTGGTCGCATCAGCCGCTTGTACAAATGGCTACGGCTTGAACGAAGGACCAAACCTTCTGCGGCAAACATCAACGTATAATACTTCCTCCGCACCAACTCAAATCTATTTCTGTTTTGGTCAAACTAATTACCTTTGACCAATGATTTATATGGAATTTATTAACTTCAATAACATGTAGTACTAGATTGTATATTATGGAAATATTTTCATGGTGAATCTAAAAGTACAATTCTTGTATTGTTAAAACAGATCAAAATTGCATAAATCTCAAAGATAGATTTGACAAAATCTAAGACTTCCCTTTGAAAAAGTACTTTACATTAGTTTTACATACGTAATATGCACATAGGATATATCACTAAATAGTTTTGCAAAAAAACATGGACGAGAAATACGTATATCCCATATGCTACTACTATATAAATTAGGGGTGGGCAAATAAATCGAGACCGAAAAACCGAAACTGATAAAACTGAGACCGGAACCGAAAAGACCGAAATATCGGGTATCGGGTACTTTTTGAGTAGCAAATATAAATAACTGAAAAAAAATGTCGGGTTCGGATGGATGAAGCAGTTCCACATTTGTGACATGTGTCCACATGAACGGACGGATGAAGCAGTTGCATGACTGTGACATGTGTCCACATGAACGAACGAGGTCGTATGATGGCCGGACATGACAGGGATAACGCCAAGGAATCGTATCCTTCTAAATCATAATTTTTCCCCGCATACGATGGTCCCTTCGCGTGTTCAATTAAAAATTTCTCCTTTTATCGAAAAACAGCTCCTTGAACGACGCCAAATTTTGGTACATGGGCTCACGCGTACATGGGGACGAACACCAAGCGTTCCAGCGCAGTTTCGGCCCAGGAATACAAAGTGACTCAGAGCAGTTTCAGCCCACGAATAACAAGCGCCCAGCGCAGTGTTGGGCCTACTCTTATAGCTTCACGTACGCTTTGTCCTGGCTGCCTCCCCGCCGGACCCTTCAATCCACAACGGCCCCTCTCCCGATTGCACGAAACACGCCTGGAGGAGCGTCTGCCAGCCGCCACGCTATTGGAGGAGCATCCGCCGGCCGCCACGCTCTTGGAGGAGCATCCGCCAGCCGCCACGCTCTTAGAAGAGCATCCGCCGTCCACCGGCGTGGAGGAGCATCCGCCGGCCTCTGCATGTGGAGGAGCAACAGCGCTAGGTACAATTGCTCACATAATGTTATTGTAGTTCAATCCTCTTACGGATACACTGATTGAATTGTAGGAAGCGATGTCAGAAGATAAGAAATGGATGGGAAAAGACAGGCGTACGAAGGAGTGGCAGGATGGAATGAAGTCATTTTTAAATTTAGCATTCCAAAGCACTCGTGAAGAAGAAACTAAGCCTTGTACTTGCACGAAATGTCGTAATATTTGCCACGAGAGACGCAAGGAAGTTCATCTTCACTTGCTTTGTAATGGCATGTCATTTGATTATACTTGTTGGGTACACCATGGAGAAAAATGAGTTGAGAAAAAAATTGTTGAGCAATCAGCAAATAATGAGGAGATAATTTCTGATGATGCTGCTATGGAAAATATGTTGTCCAGCCTTCTTAGAGGCACTGGTGATCATGGTGGTACTTCAGCAGGTGTTGATGATCCAGAAAATGTTATAAACCAGCAGGAGCCAACTGGGTGTGCAAAGGCATTATATGACTTATTAAATGATGCCAAAAAGGAGTTGTATCCAGGTTGTGAGAAGGTGACCCAATTATCCTTCATTGTCAGGTTGTACCAGATAAAGTGTTTAACTGGTTTGAGCAAAAAAGCGTGTGAGTTCATCCTTGAACTATTCTCATATGTGCTTCCAGAGGGCCATTGCATTCCTAATACACTTGATAAAGTTCAGAAGGTTGTTCATGACCTCAGGCTGAGCTACGAAAAGATCGATGCATGTGTCAATGACTGTGTGTTATTCCAGAAGGACTATTCTCTGCTGGATCGATGTCCAAAATGTGGTGAATTAAGATGGAAAAATAGTACTAGTGGGGATGCAAGAGAGGCTTTACATTGTGGAAAAGCCAAGAAACTTGTAGCACGCAAGATTCTACGATACTTCCCTCTTATTCCTCGTCTTCAAAGGTTTTATATGGCAGAAGTAATGGCATCAAACATGCGCTAGCACAAAGAAGAACTTATTGATGATGGAATATTACGCCATCCTGCAGATTCGAAAGCATGGAAGCATTTTGATAGCATTCACCCAAATTTCTCATCTGATCCTCGCAACATAAGACTTGGGCTAACATCTGATGGTTTCAATCCTTTTGGAGTAATGAATGTTTCTTACAGTACATGGCCTGTGATTCTAATCCCTTATAATCTACCAACTTGGTTGTGTATGAAGCAGCCTTATTGGTTGATGTCAATGATAATTCTTGGGCCAAAGTCACCTGGAAACAACATTGATGTGTATTTGCAGCCTTTGATTGATGAGCTACTGAAATTATGGTCTGATGGTGTTGAAACATACGATAGTTCAAAGAAAGAGACATTTCTCATGTGAGCTTCTATATTGTGGACAATAAATGATTTTCTAGCATATGCAATTCTATGTGGATGGAGCACAAAAGGTAGGCTAGCATGTCCATACAGCCATGTAAACAATGACGCCTTATGGTTGAAACATGGACAAAAGTATTGCTACATGGGTCATCGTCGTTTCCTACCTCAGGATCACCGGTGGCGTCGGGACAAAGCTTCTTTCAACAACAAAATAGAGAATGGAGAGGCTCCAACATCACTCTCTGGTCACGAAGTACTCCAACAATACAAGACTTTTGATCAAGTGAGTTTTGGAAAGACGAATAATAAGAGAAAGCGCACTGAGGAAGATAGGTGGCATCGTTGGAAGAAGAAAAGTATATTTTTTTTAGCTCCCGTATTGGAAGACATTGCTAATAAGGCATAACTTGGATGTCATGCACATTGAGAAAAAATTTGTGATAGCATATTGGGTACATTGCTTAATATGGATGGTAAAACAAAAGGTAGTCTACAAGCTCGTTTTGATATGCAGGAAATGGGTATACGGCCAAAGCAACATCCGGTGGGTATGAAAGGGAAGTATGATTGTCCATCAGCATAATATACTTTGCAAAAAGATCAGAAGACCACCTTGTGCAAGTTTTTGGTGGATGTGAAGATGCCCGATGGTTATGCCTCAAACATCAAGAGAAGTGTGGACATTACAGCACGTAAGGTATCAGGTCTAAAAACTCATGACTGCCATATTATATTTCAGAAACTCCTTCCTATTGCAATACGTGACATATTGCCTGAAAAGGTTGTTGAACCTTTAACTGAGTTTAGCAGACTCCTTTCTGGAATTTGTTCTAAAGAATTGGCAGAACCAGATTTGGATAAGATGATTGAACAATTTCCTGAAACAATTTGTAAGCTTGAGATGTTGCTTCCTCTCACTTTCTTTGATATCATGGTACATCTTCCAATCCATCTTGGCAAAGAAGCTCGCTTGGGTGGACATGTTTCTTACAGATGGATGTATCCAATTGAGAGGTACCTTGGTACATTGAAGAGGTATGTACGTAACAGAGCTCACCCGAAGGGTTCTATAGCTGAGGGATATATTATGGAAGAGTGTATGACTTTTTGTAGTCAGTTTTTGGATAACATCAGCACCAAGCTTAATAGGCCAGAATGTCATGAAGCTGTAGCTAGGAATGAACCTTCTCTCGAGTCTAATATATTTACAGAAGTTGATAATTCTAAAAAAGGGTTTAAATGGGGCGAACTTACTATGGTGGAACTACATAACATCAGGCATTATATTATTTCTAATGATGAAGAGGTTGCTCCATAGATCAAGTACGTATAACACTCAGATGTTCTATATTATATTAATGGATCATGCTTATTGTAGATGTCTAATTTAATTTTGTACCCTTTTCAGTGAGCATTTTGAAGAGCTGAAAAAGATTCATTCTCGTGATTTTGAAAAACGCCATAGAGATGAGTTTGTTTATTGGTTTCAGAAACGAGTAAGTACATGCAAGTTTTTACTTTGATGAAATATTGAAGAAATATCTATTTTGAAGTTGATTTATTGATGACCCCTTTTATACTAATTAATGTGTACAGATTACAACATTACACAAAGAAGGCAAAGTAATCGATTATTTGTATGCATTATCTAGAGGACCTGATCGTCGGGCACGTTTTTTTAGTCGATCATTCATAAATGGCTTCTTCTTTCGAATAGCAGAGATGAAAAAAGATTTACGGACGCAAAACAGTGGTGTTGTTGTTCGGGATGGTGATCATGAGTGGTATGGAGTAATCAAGAAAATGATTTTTGTTGATTTTGAAAAAAAAAATCAAGAGATTCTGTTATTTGAATGTGAATGGTTTGATCGGCCTCGTCCCGGTCAGAGCCAAAGCAGAGGCTACAAAATGGATCGATACAGAATGATAGATGTGGACACTACTATTTCTCAATATAAGTATGGGCCTTACATTCTAGCCACCCAAGCAGAACAAGTTTTTTATGTTAGAAGTGTGAAGCAACCTAAATGGGCTATAGTTGTTAAAATGATGCCAAGAAACCTTTTTGCCATGCCCCCTGGAGACAGTGAAAATAATGTCACTAAGACGATGGAGGCTGAGACATTATTTGATGATCGACGACTTACTGATATAAATGAGGATATGACCACATGGGATAGGAATTGACGGAGCAACCGGTGATGCTTCCGCTCTTTCAAATGAA
The DNA here is from genome assembly GCA_036927565.1 of Tuctoria greenei. NCBI lineage: Eukaryota > Viridiplantae > Streptophyta > Magnoliopsida > Poales > Poaceae > Tuctoria > Tuctoria greenei. The sequence continues at coordinate 218,634,622 of JAYESD010000001.1, read as the reverse complement.
TATGACGACGACGACGACCACAATGATGATGATACATATATCAATGATCGTATTGTACCTCCAATATTGAGGGAGGACAACGAAGATGATGATTTTTTCATATAGGTATTGTGTCAGCTATTGTACGTGAACACTATATGTAATGCAATTTGTGTTCCATGGCGATAGATCTTAACGCCACCAACCGGTATTTCGTGGCAACGGATCCTAAAACAACGATTGTGTTTCGTGGCGATAGATACTATAGCCACGAACTTGTGAATCGTGGCATAAGTTCCTAATGCAACGTTTGTGTTTCATGGCGATAGATCCTAATGCCACGAACTATTGAATTGTGGCAACAGATCCTAATGCAATGATCACGTTTTGTGGCGATAGATGCTAATGCCATGAACTAGTAAATCGTGGCAACAGATTGTAATGCAACGATCAGGTTCCATGGCGATAGATGCTAACGCCACGAACTATTGAATCATAGCAACAGATCCTAATGCAACGATCGGGTTCCGTGGTGATAGATGCTAACGCCACGAACTATTGAATTGTAGCTACAGATCCTAATGCCACGATTGGGTTCCATGGCGATAGATGCTAATGCCACGAACTAGTGAATCGTGGCAACAGATTTGTGGCGATAGATCCTAAGGCCACGAAATAGTGAATTGTGGCAACAGATCCTAGTACAACGATCGTGTAATGTGGCGATAGATGCTAATGCCACGGACTAGTGAATCGTGGCGATAGATGCTAAGGCCACGAACTAGTGAATCGTGGCAACAGATCCTAGTGCAATGATCGTGTTCCATGGCGATAGATGCTAATGCCACGAACTAGTGAATCGTGGCAACAGATTCGTGGCGATAGATCCTAATGCCACGAACTAGTGAATCATGGCAACAGATCCAAGTGTAACAATTAGGTTCCGTGGCAATAGATGCTAATGCCACGAACTAGTGAATCGTGGCAACAGATTCGTGGTGATAGATCCTAATGCCACGAACCAATGAATCATGGCAACAGATCCTAATGCAACGATCGGGTTCCATGGCGATAGATGCTAATGCCACGAACTAGTGAATCGTGGCAACAGATTCGTGGTGATAGATCCTAATGCCACGAACTAGTGAATCATGGCAACAGATCCTAATGCAATGATCGTGTTCCGTGGCGATAGATGCTAATGCCACGAACTAGTGAATCATGGCAACAGATTCGTGGCGATAGATCCTAATGCCACGAACTAGTGAATCGTGGCAACAGATCCTAATGCAACGATCGTGTTCTGTGGCGATAGATGCTAATGCCACGAACTAGTGAATCATGGCAACAGATTCGTGGCAATAGATCCTAATGCCACGAACTAGTGAATCATGGCAACAGATCCTAATGCAACGATCGTGTTCTGTGGTGATAGATGCTAATGCCACGAACTAGTGAATCGTGGCAAAAGACCAAGCTTACTGCAACGATTTAGTATTCATTGCAGTACAATCATTGCAACAGGGTGGAATCCTTGTAGTGTGCACACGTGTTGGTATTGGAGCTCCCCTCTGTCGGGGGTTACGTCCGAGGGTGCCGCACAGGTGTTTAGCCCGGAACCATCCCATGTGCGGGATGTAGGTCCAATTGAAGTATACACGTGGCAGCACCGGGACTAACCATAGATGGGAGGCAGGTCCGGTCCCGTATGACACATGGGGCCTTTGCAAGTCTTCAACTCAGACAGGTGATGTTCCTTTGGTCTTTTTGTAGTCCATAGGGGTATACGATACACCGGGTATCGACAGTTGGCCCCTGGGCCCACCTCTGGGAGAGACCTTTTGGATGAAGTCGTTCTGCTGGAGGTGGTTCCATCCTTCGGTTTTTGAGCCGTGTCTTCAAGGGTCTTCAGATGTGCAATTAGCGGTAGTTCGCAGTTAAACCAACACCGTATGGCATATACAGGATGCGGCAAGTGAGATCTGAGCGTGCGGATCTCACACATTTGAAGGTCGTCGTTTCCCGATATGAAAACCGTATCGGTTACGCGCGCCCTGTCAGGCTGCTGCCCTCGGGCTTCCCGCCTTTCATGATGACAACCGTTCGCCTGGGGTAAGGACCTCGACTTGATCGTCGGGGTGGCCCCGGGCCCCCTTGTCATTGGCAGGGTGAAGTTTTTGAATTGTATCGTTGACTCCTCTGTGGTTTCCATCCAAGCGTTGTGGGGGCTTACTTAAGAAGGAAAGCGCACACCGTTTGGGGATTCTTTACGCCTTCATTTAAACTTGCGCTCAAATACTCCAAACTTTCGCTTGCTTTTCCTCTCTCGCCATGTTGTGCCGCGATGAAGTTGAGACTCCCCAAGAGTTGCATTGGGAGCAAGAAGGAGTTGTGCAGGGTCCGGACCTATATGGGATGGTCCAGTGACTCCTTCGACAACGACATTTGCTGCAGCAAGCTTCCCTTCGAGAAGAAGCGAGCCAGAGATATGGTGTACTTCCTTGGGTACACCATGGCGGGTTTGATCCCGCCTTTCTCCACTTTCTTTCTGATGCTGCTAGATTTCTATGGTCTGCAGCTCCACCATCTGGGCCCCCACTCAATCTTGTTGGTGGCGACTTTTGTCCACTTTTGCGAGATGTGGGTGCGCGTACCCCCTTGCGTGGAGTTGTTCCGGACCTTCTTCATTGTCCACCCGACCGGGAAGAGTCATGAGTTCATCGGCTTCTACTACTTCATGAAGCGGAAAAACTCCCCCCTCAAGTACTTGAGGTCATTCCCTTCTGGCAAGTGGGACGACTGGAAGAAAGACTGGGTGGTCATCACCGTCGAGGGACACAAGAGGCTGGAGCTGCCTGAAGGCCTTCCTCGCATCGACATCGACACTAGGAGTGTCGTGCTGGAGCTGTCGAGGGAGTACAGGCCCATCCTGGACAGAATCCAGGAATGTGTCGAAGGTGGGGTCACCCCGCAGATGGTCTTCGGCAACTTCTTGATGAACAGGTGGGCCCCGCTGAGGGCTAGGAGTTAGCCTGCCTAGGCCTTCAACAGTGATTTGGATACCAATAGCATTGAAGTCGGCTTGGACACCAACTTGGCCGGTGAAGCCTTGAAGACCCATCTCAAGAAGTTCCATCCTGGGAACATTGGCCCTGGTGACGTGTCTCCACCGGCGGCCTTTCTGCCTTTGAATATGATACCAGAGGAGTGTAGAGAGCTTCGAAGGAAGATGCTGCTGTTAAACGACTTGGGCCTGATGGAGAGGAGATCGACCATCGGGGTGGAGATCCCTGGACCTTCGGAGGATGGCTCCGTTCCCGCCCCGAAGCCAAGAACTGAAGTCATAGGCAAGGGCAAGGAGTTGGTCATGCCCTCGAGCCGCAAGAGGAAGTTGAAGCATGCTGAAGGGAGGTCCGTCAGGCCTGCTCCTTCCACGACAGCTCCTTCTCCCCGGCAGAGGAGGTCTTCGGCGGGGACAACCACTCCAACATCAGCATCTCCTCAGGGCGCTAGCTCTGGCCATGTGGCTTCGGTACCAGGGCCAGCTGAAGGCTCCAGGTCCGAAGGTCCTTCCCGGTCGAGAAGGGCCTCAACCAAGACATCGCTGATGGCGGGAACAAGCTCAGAACCTTCCGGAGCTACCATGCCAGTGGCGACCGGGGCCAGTCTTGAGCGTCCGGTGAAGAGGTTTCGCGCTAGCTGGAGCGGGAGCCTTCCAAGGTATGTTTGATTTTTACCTCAGTTGATTGTTTTTGTTGTAATCTGTAGGATCGAAGAGCACGTGAAAAGCTACCATAGGGGGGGTCAATGGTAGATTTAAAAATCTTACGCAGCGGAAACAATTAAACCCCAAACCCTTTCGGCAAAAAAACGATCTGTTAAAGAAATCGTGTGTGAGACTAATCTAAACATGTTTCACTGTGACAAAAGTGATAAATATCAGAGAGAATCAAGTCACGAAGACAACACAAGAAGAATCACTCAAATCCGTCGAGAAAAACTCAAGTTATGATCAAAAGATCAAACAAAGGTCAATCTGCCCTACCCGAGAAAAAACAGTTCTGGAACGCTGCAAAGAAACTCGTGTAGATCATAGACCACAAATCCAATGACCGTGAAATTTTGACAGATGATATATAATCAAGTTGTGAAGACAACCCGAAAAGAATCACGTCAATTGTGTATGTAAAACTCGAGTTATGATAAAACCACCAACGAAAGGTAGTGCTGTCCAGAAACTCGACGAGTAAAACTTGTCTAGAACAAGTCGGACGAACAAGGCACAAAAGTTCCTTCAAACTATGAATTTTATTCAATATAACACAAGAGGAACAGCCCCAAAGTCGTGCACCACGAGCTCTGGGCTCCCTTGCTTATATAACCAGCCCTTAGGCCAATCCAATATCAACTAGGACTCCAATCCTACTCAGATCACGAGTCGTAACTTTCCATAACTGCTCAAGATTCTTCTATACGCAGATAGAAGCAATCTTAAGACTTCCAAACACCTTAGGAACGTATCCCACATTCCTAAACAACTCAAATTCGTGACCCACACGAAATCCTATCATAACCAACTCAAATCTTTCCATATTTGAGTCAAACCCGACTCAGCCGCAGCCTGAGTCCATAACCTAGTCGGTTGGACCTTTCCGACCAACTCTTTACGTCCACATCTCTTCATCACGTCTCGGAACCATGTAGCCACGTCCATGCACTCCTTTCATACGTGCAAACATCTTCCAACAACGTCCACGATACCTTCACATACATTGTTCTTGATTCAATCATGTTGCGCAACCTCCTGATCAGCTCAACCACAATTCCTCCTGAATTTGGTTGTTGGAACCTCATCTCCTCCCTGAGACTAGTCCAATGGATCTCATCACCAGTCACGTATTGAACTCAAGCAACACCTGCACATGAATAAACAACCAATCCATTCGATCCCAAGTCCTCGACTTGACTCAAGTTAGTTCCGAACACAACACCCTACGTGAGAACCTCGCATAAGCATGTTGCAAAACCACAGTAACACGATATCATCCATATCAACCAAAACGCACCAAAAATTTAGCAAATGAATACTAAGCAATCTTTCCAACAATGCAAAGCAAGTACAAAACATTGCAAATGAAAAGCAGAAACACTACGGTCAAGTTCCGGACCTTGCCAGAGCAACCCGGACCTTGAGCCGGAGCTAACAAAAGCTAGTAGAACCTAGTGCCGGAGCTTACCAAAATTAGTACAACCAAGCTCCCGCCAGAGCTTACAAAACTAGCAGGACCTAGCGCCGGAGCTAACCAGAACTAGTCGGAACTAGTAAACCCAAAAGCCGGAGCTAGAAAAATCAACTTCGGAACTTAGCAAAAACACGGCGGAGCTATCAAAATCATGTCGGAGCTATCAAAGACATGCCAGAGCTAAAGACAAAACTTCACCGAAGCTGACCAAAGCTAGTCGGACCTAGCATCACGTAACCGGAGCTACCCAAACCAAGCTAGACCTATCGTCGGACCTTGCTGTAGCTCAGAGCTAGAGTCAGACCTTGATAAAAAGGTGTTTTGGTGATATTCAAAACTTTTATCATCAAGCCCAAGTGTATTCACGACAAGCCAATGTATTCAGCACACATAGGTCTCAGAATCTCCCCCTTGATGAATGCATTGGCAACACCATTTAAAATCCGAACATTGGCTTATTCACATAAAAGTTTTGAAAACAATTTCTCCCCCTTTGTAAATCAAAAGTAAAATGAGAAGAAAATCCAAAAAATTATCCCATATTATTTCTCATTATGCACATATTCTCTTTCTCTTCATGCTTATCTCCCCCCCTTTGACAATGTATTCAGCAAGTCATGAGCATATAAACAATTTATCTCTCCCCCATTAGTTGTTATGAGCATATTATAACATATACATATAAACAAAGCTCATCCAAGTCATACTATCAAGTACCTTACATTATCACATCAATGAAATACATAAAGTAGTGTAAGCCATGCTAGAGATCAAATGTAATTTTCAGTTTAAGTAAGTCATGATCTCACAAACTTAACTATTTCAAAACCTGAAAGCATGACACTAGTTGCCGCATTTTATTTCTTTTCAAAGCATAAATTTAGATCATATGATATTTGCAAGAGATTATATGCGCATCTGCCTTATTCTAACCAACCAAGCCAAGCCTATGTCATTTGACAATCAAAAGCTTAAAAACATGGTTTTAGTCATACACAACTTCTTCCAAGTTCATATCTAAGTTCAATGATAAGCCATCTCAAAAGAAGAAGTGTGATGCATGTATATTCTCTTGATCTTTTCTCAATTTATATTTGTTCATAAAAACTCAACATGTGAGTTCATTACTTGATTAATTCTTAATGACTAAAAGCACTTGTGAACATGTAACAAGTTCAAAATAGCAAGAAAGTTCGATCATGACCAGTTTTAGTGTAAGTAATTATTCCAATTACTAGACATGGCAAAAACTACAAAATGTATAATACGAGTAATGTAGTAAGAACTTTCAGCATGTAAAAGGAATCATAAAGTCATATATGTATGAAATACTATGCTCATATTATTTTTTATTTCAGATTCACACATAGACTTCCCAAGTTTCAAAAACTCCCCCTCAATTTAAGCCATGAGGATGCATAACCCCTATTTCACTACGAATGTAACAAAAACGAGTGAAATCCAAAGGTTTTGTAAAAATGTCAGCCAATTGTTGTTCGGTATCTACATGGTGAAGCACAATGTTTCCTTTTTCAACATTATTTCGGAGAAAGTGATACCTAATGTCAATGTGCTTAGTTCTAGAATGTTGCACGGGGTTTTTAGCAATGCAAATGGCACTAGTGTTATCACAAAACAGTGGAACACTATCTAGATCAACCCCATAGTCCTTAAGTATTTGAACAATCCAAAGAATTTGTGAGCAAGCACTAGCAGCAGCTACATATTCAGATTCGGTTGTGGATTGTGCAACTGAATTTTGTTTTCTAGAGGACCAAGCAACAAGAGAATTACCATGAAAATGACAAGCATCGTAAGTACTTTTCCTAAGAATCCTACAACCCCCAAAATCAGCATCCGAAAAAACTTTCAAAGTAACGGTTGAGGAAGAAGGAAGAAAAATGCCAAATTCTTGAGTTCCATGTAAGTACCTGAGAATCCTTTTGACGGCTTGACGATGTGAAACACGTGGGGAGGCTTGAAACCGTGCACAAAGACATACGCTGAATTGTATGTACGGTCTTGATGTCATGAGGTACAAAAGTGATCCAATCATGCTTCTATATTCTTTTTAATCCACGGGTTCACCATCTTCATCAAGTTCAAGTGTTGTTGCTGTTCCCATTGGTGTCCGAAGAGGCTTGCTTTTGTCCATGTTGAAGCGCCTTAGGAGGTCTTTGGTATACTTCGTTTGATGCACAAAGGTACCCTCCTTGGTTTGCTTGATTTGCAGCCCCAAAAAGTAAGTGAGTTCACCCATCATACTCATTTCAAATTCGGAACTCATCATTGCTGAAAACTTGGACACAAGATCATGAGAAACACCACCAAAGATAATATCATCCACATACACTTGAACGAATAATGAGTCATTGCCATGCTTAAGCACAAAAAGAGTTTTATCAACCTTGCCCATGGTAAACCCCTTTTCAAGTAAAAATGTTTTTAACATATCATACCATGCTCTAGGGGCTTGTTTGAGACCGTATAAGGCTTTGGACAGTTTGTAGACATGATTAGGAAAATCTGGATTTTCAAAACCCGGTGGCGGTTTGACATAAACCTCCTCATCTATGTAGCCATTAAGAAAAGCACTTTTAACATCCATTTGAAATAGCTTAAAACCTTTAGATGCTGCAAAAGCTAACAAAATTCTTATGGCTTCGAATCTAGCAACGGGAGCAAAAGTTTCATCAAAATCTAGACCTTCAACTTGAGTGAAACCTTGAGCAACCAACCTAGCCTTATTCCTAACCACAACCCCATCCTCACTTTGTTTATTTTTAAATACCCATTTAGTTCCAATTAAAGTGTGACCTTGAGGTGGAGGTACAAGTTTCCAAACATTATTTCTTTCAAAATTTTATAACTCTTCTTGCATGGCAATAATCCAAGATTCATTAGTGAGTGCGTGTGATATATCTTTGGGTTCAAAAGAAGCAACAAAAGCAGAATGAGCATGAGAGTTTGGATCGCAAAACCTGGACCGTGTGACTCGTTCGTGCAAGCTTCCAATCATCTGTTGTGGGGGATGATCTTTGTAAAACCGTAGGGGTACAGATGTCTCACAAGCTTCTTCTTCTTCATGTTCATCACAAATCGATGAGCTTGTCACTTGAGGATGATTTGAATCAGCATTGATGGTTGTCGGTGCTAGTTGAGAACTAACATCCGGAGATAAACCAAAGTCTTTAGCTGCTGAATTTTCTGGCAGCAACTCCAATTCTTCCTCATCTTCAATGAAAATGCTCTCCCTCTGCGGATATGGATCTGGACCTGCAATGTTTGAGCTAGTACCTGGGCTAGATTCATCAAAAGACACTTCACAAGTCTCCACAATTTTGTTAGTGTCAAGTAAAAGCACACGATAGCCTCTAGTATGAGATGGAAAACCAAGAAACATACCATCAATGGATCTAGGTTCAAATTTATCAAGATTACCATGTTTCTTAACAAAGCATTTGCAACCAAAGACCCGAAAGTGTGTAACACTAGGCCTACGTCCAAACCGAAGCTCATATGGTGTTTTACCTAGCTTAGCACGCAATAAAACACGATTTGAGATATAACAAGCGGTTGCTAATGCATCAGCCCAAAATTTCCTAGAAGTTTGATATTCATCAAGCATAGTCCTAGCCATCTCAACTAAGGTTCTGTTCTTTCTTTCTACAACACCGTTTTGTTGAGGTACATATGGTGAAGAAAGTTGATGATCTATTCCATTTTCAGCACAAAAGTGATCAAAATATTAATTTTTAAATTCAGTTCCGTTATCACTTCCAATTGCTTTTAATGATCCTGGGTGATCAATTGATAATCTAAGAAATAAAGTTCTAAAGTGACTAAAAACTTCATTCTTAGATGCCATAAAGTAAACCCAAGAGTATCTAGAATAATCATCAACAATAACAAGAACATACCATTTACCTCCGAAGGATTGAACACGTGAAGGTCCTACGGTGTCAAGATGCAAAAGTTGACATGGTTCAGTTGTCATGATCATTGTGAGAGGAGTATGTGAACCTGCAACCATCTTAGCATGTCTACAAGAAGAGCACACAATTTCTTTGTCCCCTTTAAGCTTAGGCAGCCCACGTATGCGATCAAGAGCCCTAACACGCGTTAGGTGATCAAAGCCTACGTGACCAAGTCTACGATGCCAAAAATATAAGTCCTTTGAATCATTAGCAACTAGACACCTATGCTCAGAGGAAGACATATCAAAATCAGCTTTAAAAACTCTTCCAAACCGAGACATGTTAAAAATAAGCTCACTATTTGAACTTACAACTTTGCAGCAGTTTTTATTGAAAATAATTTCCAGATTTTCATCTAGCAATTGTGAAACAGAAAGCAAGTTGTATTTCAAATTTTTGACAAGTGCCACATCCTTCAAAGTGTAGTGATCATTTACTCTAACCGAACCCTTAGCAATTATAGGAGTTGAAGAATTATCGGCAAAAGTAATATTTTCTACACGTGACACAAAAGAGAGGGAGGAGAACCAATCTTTGTTACCGGTCATGTGGCGTGAGCAACCTGAATCCACAATCCAAATGTTCTCCTTCCTCAGACGTGTAACCTACATAAAAGAACAATACGTCGATGACTCAATACTGGGGTTAGTCAAAAGGCATTTAGGAATCCAGTACTGAGTCACGCGACGTGCAGTAGGAAAAACACGCGAAAGCTGAGACAAAATAGCAGGTTTATGAGTCAAAGTTTGAGATTTTTTATTCTTAACTACTGACCTATAAGGTGTTACTTGTGTAGCACAAAAATCAGTAGCTCCGGAGACAAAAACAGAAGGTCCGGAGGTAAACTTTGAATGTTTTTGACTCAAAATAGCAGGTTGTACATTCGGTTCAATATGTGCAGCAAATTTTGCATGAAAGTTATGAGATCTAGCAACCATTCTTTCCCTTTTCTGTTGTTTAGCTAGTCGATAAACAAAAATTTATGACATGACCATCTCTACCACAGTAGGTAAAATGAAATTTAACTTTGTGTTCATGTCTAGATGAGCAAGCAATATTTTTATTTGAAACCGAATGAGACAACACTCCTGCAGATTTGAAAACCACTCCTTTTTGTTTAGGAACTGTTTGAATCAAACCACTTCCTAATTACTTTACAATTTTAGGTGGATGTGCCTTAGCATGAGCATGAGAATCAAAACATAAACCAGTTTTATCATTGCAAGACTTGGAAGAATTCAGCAGTAAGTTTAGGTTCTTGTTCCCATTACAAAACCGATCTAATGTCCTATGCATGTCATCAAGTTTATTGGATAGATCAAGGCAATTTTCACATGAAGTTTTTCCTTTTAGTTTGCAATTTGAACAAAATTTTACTTCATGAGAACGTAAAGCATTGTTCAATATAGAAATTTCATTCATAACATCCTGTAGTTTCTTATCAAGATCATCACAAGTAGAACAATGCAAATCAATTGTTGAACAAGAAGCATCTTTCAAGTTTTTATCATTAAGTGCAGCAAGCTCTTTGTTCTTTTCAATTTCTAACTCAAGTTTATCAAGTGTGGAGGTGTGCCCACTTCTTAATGAGGACAATTGTTCATATATTAAATCACATGAGGGACATGTATCATCACTAGGAATCAAGGTTTTTAAACGATTGATTTCAGATTCTAGTGATTCAATTTTAGCAACACTATCCATATGCTTTTTGTCCTTTTTCTTAACAATAACAGTGGCACGAGAAATAGCATCACACATTTCTTCACAAGTAGGACATACCTCTTCATTGTCGCTGTTGTGTTCTGCCTCCTCCATACTTGATCTTGACTTGCCCGCCATGAAGCACAAGTTTGCCAAATCATCTTCATCTTCATCACTTCCAATGTCCACGTCGCTTGAACTGAACTCTTGAAGCGCGGTGATGAAACTGTTGATCATCTTGCATCCTATGGTACCTTTCTTCTTGTTGTTGGAATTTCCAAAGGAGGTCCGAACCTTGCTTTGTTTTTCTTCCCAGGTGGTCGGACCTGAAAGGTTAGGGCATTCTGTACGAAAGTGTCCTGTTTTACCACATTCAAAACAGCGTTGAGGTTCGGAGCTTCCTCTCCTTCTAGTTCTCACATTTTGCAATGCTTTTGAGAATCTACTAGAGATGAGTGCTAACTCCTCTTCTGGAAATTCTTCGATCTGCTCCATGGTTAGTGAGGACAACAAAGCAAGAGTATTGCAAGATGATGATTGGCCGGAGCTAGACATATCACGTTGTGAAACAAATGCAATAGACTTATTGGGGTTCTTACGTGAGATTATGTCAATTTCATGAGTTTTTAACTTGGAATATAGCACATCTAAAGTAAGTGAACTCATGACAGTAGATTCACGAATAGATGTGACTTTCATCTCCCAAATTGACATATCTAATGCACTTAGCAATTGTCTAGCATTTTCAGCATCTGAAAAATTAACATTGACACTACGCAAGTTGCTGAGAATCTTATTAAAGCGAGCAAAAAGGTCATCAATAGACTCACCGGGTTGCATCTCGAAGCGCATGTATTCTTTCTTGAACATGTCTTGCCTTACCTCTTTGATCGTGTTGGATCCTTCGTGGTAGTCACAAAGTGCTTTCCACACATCGTATGCAGATCGGAGGTGTGCAACACGGTCGAAGTCGCTTTGTGTTAATCCTTGTATGATCAAGTTCCGAGCCTTGTTGTTGTTGTCGACATCTCTCAGATTTGTAGCTGTAACTTGATCATTTGATGGCACTTCGTAAGGCTTGTATACCTTCTCCCATATTGCAAAGCCTTGTGCCTGGATGAAAGCCTCCATGCGTGCCTTCCAAACCTGAAAATCAATACCAGCAAACACACAAGGTTTGGCGGAGTACTTCTCCATGATGATTAGTCAAAAACACGTGCAAATCACAAAGATTAGAGCAACGTGGCTCTGATACCAATTGTAGGATCGAAGAGCACGTGAAAAGCTACCAGAGGGGGGGGTGAATGGTAGATTTAAAAATCTTACACAGCGGAAACAATTAAAGCCCAAACCCTTTCGGCAGAAAAACGATCTGTTAAAGAAATCATGTGTGAGACTAATCTAAACGTGTTTCACCGTGACAAAAGTGATAAATATCAGAGAGAATCAAGTCACGGAGACAACACAAGAAGAATCACTCAAATCCGTCGAGAAAAACTCATGTTATGATCGAAAGATCAAACAAAGGTCAATCTGCCCTACCCAAGAAAAAACAGTTCTGGAACGCTGCAAAGAAACTCGTGTAGATCATAGACCACAAATCCGATGACCGTGAAATTTTGACAGATGATATATAATCATGTTTTGAAGACAACCCAAAAAGATTCACGTCAATTGGATCTGTAAAACTCGAGTTATGATAAAACCACCGACGAAAGGTAGTGCTGTCCAGAAACTCGACGAGTAAAACTTGTCTGGAACAAGTCGGACGAACAAGGCACGAAAGTTCCTTCAAACTACGAATTTTATTCAATAGAACACAAGAGGAACAGCCCCCAAAGTCGTGCACCATGAGCTCTGGGCTCCCTTGCTTATATAATCAGCCCTTAGGCCAACCCAATATCAACTAGGACTCCAATCCTACTCAGATCACGAGTCGTAACTTTCCATAACTGCTCAAGATTCTTCTATACGCAGATAGAAGCAATATTAAGACTTCCAAACACCTTAGGAACATATACCACATTCCTAAACAACTCAAATTCGTGACCCACACGAAATCCTATCATAACCAACTCAAATCTTTCCATATTTGATTCAAACCTGACTCAGCCGCAGCCTGAGTCCATAACCTAGTCGGTTGGACCTTTCTGACCAACTCCTTACGTCCACATCTCTTCATCACGTCTCGGAACCATGTAGCCACGTCCATGCACTCCTTTCATACTTGCAAACATCTTCCAATGACGTCCACGATACCTTCACATGCATTGTTCTTGATTCAATCATGCTGCGCAACCTCCTGATCAGCTCAACCACAATTCCTCCTGAATTTGGTTGTTTGAACCTCATCTCCTCCTTAAGACTAGTCCAATGGATCTCATCACCAGTCATGTCTTGAACTCAAGCAACACCTGCACATGAATAAACAACCAATCCATACAAGCCCAAGTCCTCGACTTGACTCAAGTTAGTTCCGAACACAACACCCTACGTGAGAACCTCACATAAGCATGTTGCAAAACCACAGTAACACGATATCATCCATATCAACCAAAACGCACCAAAAATTTAGCAAATGAATACTAATCAATCTTTCCAACAATGTAAAGCAAGTACGAAACATTGCAAATGAAAAGCAGAAACACTACGGTCAAGTTCCGGACCTTGCCAGAGCAACCCGGACCTTGAGCCGGAGCTAACAAAAGATAGTAGAACCTAGCGTCGGAGCTTAACAAAATTAGTACAACCAAGCTCCCGCCGGAGCTTACAAAACTAGCAGGACCTAGCGCTGGAGCTAACCAGAACTAGTCGGAACTAGTAAACCCAAAAGCCAGAGCTAGAAAAATCAATTTCAAAGCTTAGCAAAAACACGGCGGAGCTATCAAAATCATGTCGGAGCTATCAAAGACATGCCGAAGCTAAAGACAAAACTTCACCAGAGCTGACCAAAGCTAGTCGGACCTAGTATCGAACGTAACCGGAGCTACCCAAACCAAGCCGGACCTACCGTTGGACCTTGCTGTAGCTCAGAGCTAGAGTCGGACCTTGATAAAAAGGTGTTTTGGTGATATTAAAACTTTTATCATCAAGGCCAAGTGTATTCACGACAAGCCAATGTATTCAACACACATAGGTCTCACATAATCATGTTTTGAGTTTCTTTGTCCTTCATCCACAGAGTACCCAAGAAAGGGGTTGGAGCTCCGATTCCTGCAGCAGCAGTTGAAGATGTGCAGGCGGAGGCTTCGGCTCCAATCCCAGCGTTGCCCCAAGAGGTGGCTAAGGTCGCGGCAGCTCCGGCGCCAGCTGTCATGGTCCTTGACCTCGAGTCATCCCCTGAAGCTCCCGTGGTAGCGCCGGATCACGAGAATGAAGATGATCCAGCGGCACCAGTCCCAGAGATTGAAGCTCCGGGTTTCGATGCGGACGCTCCGACCTCAGAGCCGGAGGTAGCTGCAATCCAGGCCCTAGAGCCGGATGTTGTTGAAGCCCCGGCGGCAGAGCCGATGGTTGATGAGGCTTCAGCGATAGAGTCGGGTGTTGATGAAGCCCCGGCAGTAGAGCCAGTGGCTGATGAAGTTTCAGCGGTAGAGCCGGTCATCGAAGAAGTTCCGGTGCGTGAGCTGGTTGCTGTAGAGGTGCCAGCGCCCGAGCCCATGATGGTCGAAGTGTCAGCGCTTGAGCTGGCGGTGGAGGAGGCGCCAGCGTCGGAGCCGGAAGTAGTTTCAGCTCCAACTGAACCTTCAACGCCTGCCCCGGAGGTAGTGGTCCCAGAGGTGCCTGCGCCTGAGCCAGGGTTCCAAGATGAAGCTTTTGGCCCCCAGCCTGAGGGACCAGTTGTTGACGACCTAGCGGTGGGACCTTCAGAACCAACTCCGGAGGTCAAAACTTTAGTTGCAGGACCTTCCTCGGCAGCGACCGAGGCTATCCCGGAGGGCGGCCCTAGTGTCGTGGAAGCTCAGGGGACCGCTCTTGTAGAGTGGGACCCGATTTTTGTCACGAAGAACCCGCTGGAGCCAGTGGAGAAGACCCCAACAAGCCCAGGGCCAATCCCTTTGTCGTTGTCTATCGACAACGCCTGCTCCCATCTTCGTCAGGTCCAGCTGGCTTTTTACCACGATAGCAAGGCCCTCGAGGAGGAGCGCCAAACTCTTAGGAGGTGGCACAACCGGCTCCAATTCGAGACCAAGCTGGCGCAGTCGAGGCTGGCTGACGAGAAGGAGTGGGTGAAGAAGGAGAAGGTCTAGTTGGAGTGCTGGGGTAAGCTGCTGGACGAGAGGGAAAGCATGTTGTGATCCCTCGACAACAAGTCGCGGGCCATCCACGAACAGGCCATAGCTGCTAACAACGCAGCGAATGATCGCGAGGAGAAGCTCAGTGCCATCCACGATAGCCTCATCAAGCGTCGGGAGTCCCTTGAGGAGCAGGAGAAAAAGCTCAAAGATGAAGAGCAAAAACTCCTGGAGCTGCGGGATGACCTCGTGAAGAGGGAGGAAGAGCTTACTCAGAGGCTAACCCTGGGTGACAAGAGTCTCGAGGAGCGCACCAAGAAATTGGAGGAGCGCTGCGAGAAAGAGGAGAAGAAGGCCTGGCAGCGAGGGCAGGACTTCCACAGGAGGGAGAATGACATTGCTGCCAGGGAGAAGAAGGTGCAGGGCCGGGAGAAGGACCTGGTCGACCGCCAGAACAAGATCCACCTCCGGGAGGAGGAGCTCGGCAAACTAGAAAGGCAGGTTGCTGAAAAGATTTAGCAGAACGCCAAAGAAGTTGAGCGTCTTGCCCGGGAGAATTCGGAGCTTGCGGCGACCAGAAGATCCTTGGAGGAGATGCGAGACTCAAGGGCTGCGGAGTCCCAACAAGTTTAGGACTTCCTGGGCAAAGCCAACGACGCACTGACGCCAATGGGTTTTAGTCCCGTGCGTCCGAATGATCCAGAGCCGGAGCTGGACTAGGCGTTGCAGGCATTGAGTTCGGTAGGCAACAAGCTCACCAAGATGGGCGATGTCATTGTGGACCAGCTGGAAACCAAGGGACAATCCCTGGCAAAGAACGTCACAGAATTCGTGTTGATGTGCTACACAAGCCGGGACCCTCAATTCCCACTGGACCCGGTGCTTGAAGGCCCCATCGACGGAGAGGGAGAAGCCGCCCAAGCCAGCGTGTTGGAGGTTGCCCAGAAGTTTGCCTCATTCTTCCATAGGGTCTAGGACTCTCTCTTTGTAGCTCCTGCTTGTATTCTCTCTTCTTTTTTTCTCCAATTTTGTAATCTCTTGTCTCCGGATGAATGAAATCCAAGTTTTTTTGTGAATTTCATTTTTTTTCTTCAACACCTTTGTCCCACTTGGCCCTCTGGTAGATGTACACAATTTGATTGTGAACATGTATCAAGAGGATGTAACAGTTGTTGAAGACTTGCGTGCTTCAAACTTGTAGAGCGTAGGTCCGAAGTCTTCGAAAGTAGAGGCCCCCTGAGGTTGTCAGAGCTTTAGTAGCTCTGGCATTGACCATTGCTGGATCTTAGTAGCTTCGGTAGCAGTCTCCATCAACACGTAGAGCGTTTATAACAAGTCCTCTGGGGTTGTCGAAGCTTGGTAGCTCCGGCAGCGACCACTGTCAACACGCAGTGCGTCGAGAGCAGAACCCATTGTGGAGTCTTCCCACCATCTTATCTTCACGTTGATGGCTGGCCCCCTGGCTTTATCGGAACTTAGTAGCTCCAGCGACGCTCGCTATCAATGTTTGAACATCGACTACAAGCCACCTAGGGGATGTTAGAGCTTTGGTAGCTCCGGCCTCATTCACCATCATCATGAAATTTTTATTTTTCCTGCACACTGAAGTCAAGAAAAAGAGTAAAATCCATTCCCTATCTATAACTCAATTGCGACTTACTATTCCAGAGAAATTTGTAGATCGAACGCAATTGTAAATACAATCAAGTGCACTGGCTTGTTTTCTTCGGGTCCGATCATTTCTAGAC
Organism: Tuctoria greenei; assembly: GCA_036927565.1. Taxonomy (NCBI): domain Eukaryota; kingdom Viridiplantae; phylum Streptophyta; class Magnoliopsida; order Poales; family Poaceae; genus Tuctoria; species Tuctoria greenei. Next base: position 218,617,736 of record JAYESD010000001.1, on the reverse strand, counting down.
TCGCCTTACTTCGGCATGCGGGGGTGTAGGTAGAGTGGCGTACTTAGGGTGCATGACCAGGCTAAGTCGATAGCACACTCCGGACCTAGATTGGCTTGGCGGCATTCAGACGAGTAGACCATTAACAATGTTTAGACCCGGAAGAATTGACAATGCAACTTGAATTATACTTGAATTGGTCAAGCTAAAGTTTCTTAAGAATTGCACAACTTTGTTATAGACAAGAAAGAGAAAAATAAAAAATAATGAGTCTGTTTTCACACAATGATGTCTTTCATTATAGGTCCGGGGTACAGGGGAAACAAGTACACTCTTAGGGTACGGAACCAGGCTAAGTGTGTTTTGTTTCTCATTTGACCCAAGGTAGCTAGCTACACTTTTAGTTCTGAGACTGTGACAAGTGTTGCCTAAACTTTGCGGACCTTTCGGGGAAGGTCCGACTGTTCTCCCGGAGGAGCTACCCGACTCTGTACAATGACTCTATAACATACATCACATGTAACTACAGACTCATCTCCGTGATATTAAGCGTAGAACATACGGAGGTGCTCAATGTTCTAAGGATTAGGGAGAGGTGTCCCATCCTCGGTTGCCAAGCCAACGCGTCCGGGACGGGATACTTTGATCACTCAGAAGGGTCCTTCCCAGCTGGGGGAGAGTTTGTTTAACCCTTCTCTGGATTGTATTCTCTGTAGCACCAGATCGCCTTCCTCGAGCTGTTGGTTGTGTACATGCCGCTGATGATAGCGCCGAAGGGCTTGGCGGTATCGGGCATTCCGAACAGCTGCTTGACACCTTCCCTCCTCAAGGAGATCTAGGTCTTCACGTCGGAGCTGGTCCTGCGTGGCTTCATTGAAGGTCTGGACCCGGAGTGACCCCAAGGTGATTTCCGGAGGAAGGATTGCTTCAGCTCCATACACCAGGAAGAAGGGTGTCTCTCCATTTGACCGGTTTGGAGTTGTCCTGTTGGCCCATAAAGTGGGCGGAAGCTCTTCAATCCAGTTGGCTCCATGTTTTTTCAAGCGCTCATAGGTGCGTGTTTTGAGTCCTTTAAGGATTTCAGCATTTGCTCTCTTGTCTTGGCCATTGTTTGCTGGGTGAGCTACGGAGGCGTAGCAAACATGAATGTCGAGGTCTTCGCAATATCCTTGAAATGCAGAGCTTGTGAATTGGGTCCCATTATCAGTGATGATTTTGTTTGGGACTCCCAATCTGCATACAATGGACTGCAAAAAGTTGATAGCAGATTGCTTGTTGATTGTCACAACTGGAGTTGCTTCCGGCCACTTGGTGAACTTGTCAATGGCAACGTACAGGAACTTGTAACCTCCGACGGCTCTTGGGAAAGGTCCCAAGATGTCCATCCCCCACACAGCGTAGGGCCATGTAGGAGGTATCATTTGTAGGGGCTGAGCCGGTGTGTGAATTTGCTTTGCATGAAATTGACATGCTTCGCATTTCTTCACCAGCTCAGTTGCATCCTGGAGTGTTGTAGGCTAGTAGAAGCCATGCCGAAAGGCTTTACCAACCAGCGTGCGGGAAGACACGTGGTTCCCACACTCGCCTCCATGGACTTCTGCGAGGAGCTCGCAGCCTTCTTCCCTTGTGATGCACCGCATTAGGATGCCATTGGCACCGTGCCGGTAGAGATCCCCTTCTACCAACGTGTATCTTTTAGCCAATCTGACTACCCGGTCAGCGGATACATCATCATCAGGAAGGATGTTGTCTTTCAAGTAGTCCTGGATATCCGAGATCCATGCATCGGAACTAACTTGAGCATTTGAGTCTTGCGTGATGGGTTGCTCGGAGCTTCCGGCAGCACCTACGACCCTTGATGGCTGCCATGGTAACAGGACCATCGGGACCGTCAGCTTCGGGATGCTGATCTCGCCCCCTTCGCTCAGTTTGGCGGGCTGAGCTGTGGGTTTTGACAACCTCCGGACAAAAGTTCCGTCAGGAGCCAGAGCTCCAGTAGACGCTTTCATCGAGAGTTCGTCGGCTTCAGCGTTGTGGGCACGCTGGACATGGTGGAGATCTAGGACTTCGAAGTCCTTCTGAAGCCTCTGGACTTCAAGGAGGTAAGCAGCTAGCTGGAGATTGTTGCGGGAGCATTCACCCTTCACTTGCTTAATGATGAGCTGTGAATCTCCCTTGACCAGCAAGTGCTTGACACCGTATGACAGTGCCACCTTTAGTCCATAAATGAGTGCTTCATATTCCACCATGTTGTTGGTCGCCTTGAAGTCAGGGTGTACCATGTATTTTACCTTCTCTCCAGTTGGTGCGAGGAGAAGGATTCTAGCTCTGGCCCCCTGCTTTCGGTTGTGAACATGCCTTTGGTGATAACACCGAAGAGCTTGGCGGCATCGGGCATTCCAAACAGCTGCTCGGCACCTTCCCTCTTCAAGGAGGTCTAGGTCTTCATGCCGGAGCTGGTCCTGTGCGGCATCGTTGAAGGTCCGGACCTGGAGCGACCCCAAGGTGATTTCCAGAGGAAGGACTGCTTCAGCTCCGTACACCAGGAAGAAGGGTGTCTCTCCAGTTGACTGGTTTGGAGTTGTCCTGTTGGCCCATAGAGTGGGCGGAAGCTCTTCGATCTAGTTGGCTCCATGTTCTTTTAGGCGCTCATATGTGCGCGTCTTGAGTCCTTTTAGGATTTCTGCATTTGCTCTCTCGGCTTGGCCATTACTTGCCGGGTGAGCTACGGAAGTGTAGCTGACTTGGATGTCGAGGTATTCGCAATATCCTTGGAATGCAGAGCTTGTGAACTGGGTCCCATTATCAGTTATGATCTTGTTTGGGACTCCAAATCTGCATACAATGGACTACAAGAAGTTGATAGTTGATTGCTTGTTTATTGTCACAATTGGAGTTGCTTCCGGTCATTTGGTGAACTTGTCAATGGCAATGTACAGGAACTTGTAAACTCCGACGGCTCTTGGGAAAGGTCCCAAGATATCCATCCCCCACACAGCGAAAGGCCATGTAGGAGGTATCATTTGTAGAGGTTGAGTCGGTGTGTGAATTTGTTTCACATGGAACTGGCATGCTTCGCATTTCTTCACCAGCTCAGTTGCATCCTGGAGTGTTGTAGGCCGATAAAAGCCATGTCGGAAGGCTTTACCGACCAACTTGCGGGAGGACGTGTGGTTCCCACACTCGCCTCCATAGATTTCTGCGAGGAGCTCGCAGCCTTCTTCCCTTGTAATGCACCGCATTAGGACGTCGTTGGCACCACGCCGGTAGAGATCCCCTTCTACCAGTATGTATCTTTTAGCCAATCTGACTATCCGGTCAGTGGATACATTATCTTCAGGAAGGAAATTGTCTTTTAAGTAGCTACAGATCTCTGAGATCCATGCATCGGGGCTAGCTTGAGGATTTGAGTCTTGCATGTTGGGTTGCTCGGAGCTTCCTGCAGCACCTACGACCCTTGATGGACGCCATGGTAACAGGGCCATCGGGACCGCCAGCTTCGAGGTGCTGGTCTCGCCCCCTTCGCTCAGTTCAGCAGGATGAGCTGTAGGTTTAGACAACCTCCGGACGAAGGTTCCGTCGGGAGCCGGAGCCCCGGTTGAAGCTTTCGTTGAGAGTTTGTAAGCTTCAGTGTTGTTGAGACGCTGGACATGGCAAAGATCCAGGACGTCAAAGTCCTTCTGAAGCTTATGGACTTCAAGTAGGTATGTAGCTAGTTGAGGGTTGTTGCAGCAACATTCACCTTTGACTTGTTTTACAACAAGTTTTGAATCGCCCTTTACCAACAGCTGCTTGACACCATACGATAGTGCCACCTTGAGTCCATAAATTAGTGCTTCATACTCCGCCATGTTGTTGGTCGCCTTGAAGTCAAGGTGCACCATGTATTTTACCTTCTCCCCAGTCGGAGCGAGGAGAAGGATTCCAGCTCCGGCCCCTTGCTTCTGCACAGAGCCGTCGAAGTAGAGAGTCCAGTGAGGCTCAGTGAAGACCGGGACCTTGGTTTCCGACTTCTGCTCACTGGGGCCCCCAGGATTTGATGGAGAGGGGTCCATTCCGCCACGAATTCCGTCAATGCTTGACTCTTGATCGCTTGTCTTGGTACGAATTCAAGGTCGAACTCGGCTAATTCCTCTGCCCACTTTGGAATGTTCCCAGTGCAATTGGAGTTATGCAAGATTGCACGTAGTGGATAAGAGGTTACCACTGGAATCTTGTGAGCTTGGAAGTAGTGTCAGATCTTCCTAGAGGCAATAAGGAGTGCGTAGAGTTGCTTATGCACCTCCAGGTACCAAGTCTTGGCGTCATGGAGTACTTCGCTGATGAAGTACACTGGGCGCTGGACTGTCTGGACCCTCTCGAAGGGGTCCGGAGCTTCCTCCTCATTTACCCAGACCCTCTCGGAGGGGTTCGGACCTGGTTCGGGAACCTCTGAGTTCCGGCTGGAGGAACCCAGAGTTTCTCCTGAAGTGATCCGGACCCTCCCGGAGGGGTCCATATCTTCTTGTTCAGCAGTAGTGACTCCTTCATTTGAAAGAGATGGATCCTTCGGCATCTCTTCTTGAGGATCAGGGTCTGGGAGCTGGGACCCAGACTCGACTTCAGGTAGCTCCGGACCCTCCCGAAGGGGTCTAGATTCCTGAACTGGAGATGATTCTGGTCTTTCCGCAACCAGGACCATGCTGACAACTTCGTCAGTTTCCGAAATGTAAAGCAGGAGTGGCTCACCAGGGTTCGGAGCTACAAGGTTTGGTAGGGTGGTGAGGAGCTGCTTCAGCTCCTGGAATGCCTTTTCTGCTTCTTCAGACCATTGGAATGGTCCGGACTTTCTCAATAGCTTGAAGAAGGGTAGCGCCCGTTCCGCCACTCTTGAGATGAACTAGCTGAGGGCAGCTAGACATCCAGTCAGCTTCTGGACGTCCTTAATGCGAGCTGGTGGCCGCATGTCTTCAATAGCTTTTATATTTGCCGGATTTGCTTCAATTCCTCGATGGTTCACCAAGAAACCAAGAAGTTTTCCGGAGCTAACCCCGAAGACACACTTGTCCGGGTTCAGCTTCATGCGAGTGACTCGCAACTTGTCGAAGACAGCTTGCAAGGTGTCAAGGAATGACTCCTTGTTCTTAATCTTGACGACGATGTCATCGACATATACTTCCACTACGTCTCTGATGAGCTCTCCAAAAGTTTTGTACATAGCTCGTACAAATGTGAAGCAACATTTTTGAGACCGAATGGCATGGCAGTATAACAATATAATCCATCTACTGTGATGAAGGAGATATGCTCTTCACCTTCCCTAGACATTCTGATTTGATGGTACCCAGAATATACGTCTAGGAAACACAGTAATTCACACCCGGAGGTGGAATCCACTATCTGATATTTTCTAGGTAGTGGGAATGGATCTTTTGGACATGCCTTATTCAATGTAGTGTAGTCAATACACATATGAAGCTTCCTGCCGGGCTTAGGTACAACGACTGGGTTTGCTAGCCATTTTGGGTGAAAGACTTCTCGGATGAATTTAGCTTCGAGCAACTTCTTCACTTCTTGATGTATGAAGTTCTGTCGCTCTACTGATTGCCTCTGAGGCTTCTGATGTACAGGCCGAGCGTCGGGATAGATCTTCAGATTATGCTTGATCACTTCCCTAGGGATCCCAAGCATTTGTGAAGGTTGCCAGGCAAACAAGTCGACATTAGCCCGGAGGAAAGTGATGAGCGCGAGTTCCTATTTGTCATTCAGACCTATCGATATACGGGTGCTCTGAGCAGCGTCGGAACCAATCTGGACGACTTTAATGGGAATGTCGGTGTCGCCGCTTGGTTGCACACGAGGTGCGGAGGTTGAGCCTTGATGACGAATGCTCGGGGGTTTTGGGGCTTGCTCCTTTCCGGATTCTTCCTCCTGCGCTGTAGCAAGCGCGTGGAGTTCTTCCAGAGCTGTCACTCCGGCGGTGCGATCTCCACGAATCCGGAGAACACCGGGTGGTGTTGGCATCTTCAACACCAAGTAGCCATAATGAGCAGCTGCCATGAACTTGTATAAGGTTGGCCTGCCCAAAATGGGGTTGAAGGGTAAGTTGATATGCGCCACGTCGAAGACCAACTTCTAAGTGTGTTAATTCTCCCGGGTCCCGAAGGTCACCGGAAGAGTAATTGCACCGAGTGGGGTTATGGCCCCCGGACCTACTCCAGAGAAAGGTCAGGAGGGGCGAAGGTCCAAAGGTCGGAGCCGAAGCTTGACGAAAGCTTTGAAGCTTATGAGGTTCAGCCCCGAACCTCCGTCCACCATTACATGGTGGAGTTGGATGTTGTTGATGGTCGGAGATACCATCAATGGGAGTTGGCCAGCTTCGATCATATTCCGAGGGCAGTCTGATGCATCGAAAGTGATGGCAGTATCCATCCACTTCCGGTGCGGCTCCGCCCTGGTGGTGGGAGCTACTGAGGCCATGTCTCGCCGCATGGTCTTGAGGACACGGCGGGAGGTGATGTCCCATGAACCACCAAAGATGGTGTTCCTTGTTTTCCGACGTTCATTGTTGGAGACATCGGAGTCGTTGTCGACGGAGGTGTAAACAGCCTTCAAGACCATTCTAGGGTCCTGAAAGCCTAACTCCTCTTCAGCCGAAGCTTCGTCGACTTTCTGTTTTCCTTCCCTTTGACGGAAAGGAACTTCTTCTCGGTGCTTGTTGTAGCGCTCGGCAAGGTTCTGGACCTCTCGGCAGTCTTCCAGGTTGTGGCTGTTCGACTTATGTATAGGACACCACATCTTGGAGCTGCCACCGTCTTCAGATGACGGCCGAGGTCATTTCTCGGGGCATGGCCCCCGGCCACCCGGAGCTGTGGCAGCTGCAGCAGTAGGTGTGCCGGCTGACGGCTTTTTCTTGCCGTTGGACTTTTTCTTCTTTTTGCCACGCCTGGAGGTAGTGACTTCACCCTTGGAGGATTTTTTGTTGTCCTCCGGAGGTGGTTGGGAGTGCATTTCACGACCCTCCGCAGCTTTGGCACATTTGTCTGCCAAGCTGAAGAGCTACGTGACGCTGGTGATCTCCTTGGTCGCCAGCTTCTCCAACATCTTCTTGTCTCGTACGCCCTGTCTAAATGCCACAATAATAGAGGCGCTGGAGATAGAAGGAATAGTGTTTCGTACCTGGGAGAACCTCAGGATGAAGGATCGCAGGGGCTCTACCCCCTTCTGCATGACAGCAAAAAGGTCCAGTTCGGTGCCTGGTCGGGTGTATGAACTCCCGAAATTGGCAGTGAACTATTGGCACAGATCCGCCCAACTGTTGATGGAGTCAGGCGGAAAGCTCATGAACCAGGACCTGGCGGTCCTAGTCAAAGCCACGGGGAAATAGTTGGCCATTACAGCCTCGTTGCCTCCGGCGGAAAGGATTTCGGTGGAGTAAATTTGAAGAAACTCAGCGGGACTGACAGTCCCATCAAATTTCTCCGCTAGGTGAGGCTGAAACTTTTGTAGCCATCTGACCATGCGTAGGTGCATGGCCAGGGCAGAACAGCCTCCTTCCCTCGGGAGCAGGACTGTCTCGAGCCTCTCGCCTTTCGCGAGCACGCTCGATATGGATGCGGCCATCCTTTTGATGGTAACGGCGATCAAGCTCCGCCCTGAGGTCATAAGTTGAAAGCCTGGTTACCGTATGGGTGCGTCGCGCCCCAGAAGGCAGCGACGTCACTTGTTGAGACGCAGCACGCCTCCTATGTTGGGAAGCGTGCAGACCAAGTCTGCCCGACATAGTCCGATGCTGCGATGGGGCCCGCCCCGAGGGGGGAGGACCTTGGTTGCTGATGCGATCGGCTGCTGCTGCAACCAAATGTTCCACATCAGCCCTCTACTACTCCATTGCACCCTGGGATGCTCCTGGAGGTGGTGGGCGTTGGAGAAGAGCACGCGCTGCATGGAGCGCGTGTTTAGGGTTGTTGTTAGCCGATGTCGTGACCGACGCGGATGCCCCGTCCCGCTGTCCAACTTGATTTGCTGGTGCAGACGGTGGTGGCGGAGGCATGACTCCTGCTGGAGCCGCAGCACCTGCTAGCTGCTGCACATTGGAGGGATTGCCTCCAGCAGGTTGCGCTGCAGGGTTACTGTTGGACGATCCAGCAGCAGAGTTCACCATCTTGGAATCTCGGGCACCCCTACCTGGCGCGCCAACTGTTGGAGTGTTGTTCCGGCAATTCTCCCTGTACTACTGTTGGTAGCCCGTGGAGTTTGTAGTTCAGTATTGGGCGCGCAAAGATTCAAAACACGGTGGCAAGTAGACACAAGGATTTACGTGGTTCGGGCCGCCTGAGCGTAATACCCTACTCCACGGGGTGTGTAGTTGTTGTATTGAGCGTCTAAGAGTCGAGAGCCTCTAGCTTCGGGCCTTCGAGAGTTCGAGAGGAGAGAGAGCCCTTTGTGTATCGTCGACCATTCCTTTTATAGTACAAGGACTGGTCGTTACACCGTTAGCCTGACCTCACATGTGGCCCTGGCAGTTACTGATGCTTAATACACAATTAATGAGGTTAATTACCCTTAATAGCCTGGTAACGGGCCTTGACAGTGTCGTTACTGGTATTAAGGGCCTTCCGATCGTGTGTCATTAATATGGTATTAATGACACTTAATCGGGTCTTGAAGTCTTTGATTGCCCCTTGAAGGTCTGAGCCGTTGGCAGTCCACCAGTCTGATTGTTGAGGTTGAAGGTCCGGCGGTTGGACACATGGCAGCTTCGGAGCTTTCCGTCTGGGACGGGTAGGTCCAGTGTAGATGTACACGTGTCAGTACCGAAGCTCCCCTATGTCGGGGGTTAGGTCTGGGGGTGCCGCACAGGTGTTTAGCCCGGAACCATCCCATGTGCGGGATGTAGGTACGGTTGCAGTATACACGTGACAGCACCGGTACTAACCATAGATGGCAGCCAGGTCCGGTCCCATATGACACATGGGGCCTGTCTTCAACTCGGACAGGTGGACTTCCTTTGGTCTTTTTGTAGTCCCAAGGGGTATACGGTACACCGGGTACCGACACTGTGTTATCATCATTATCCTCTTTCACTTCTTGTACAGCGAGATGTTGTCTTGCCGTTGAAGGTCCACACTCTACGAGAGAAAGGCTCATGCGAGACAAGCCCGAACGAAGAATGCAGATGAACAAACAAGGCGTCTCCGTCGTCGTGTCTCGCGTTACGTAGTCATCAGAGATGGGCGGTAGCCGCGTCGCTGATCAGCATAACTGTTAGACAAGATCAAAGATAGCATGTCTCCTTTCTTTGGGTCATACCAGACGTGCTTTACAGAGTCATCGGAGATAAGCAGCTAGTTCGTCGCCCATCAGCATACATGTGAGACAAGCTCTAATATAGTGCGTCGCGGATTTATTGACTGATCTGAGACGGGCTTTATGGTTGCGCGCCGCAGATTTATTGACTGATTTGAGACGGGCTTTAAGGAAGCTAGTCTCCTTTATTTTGGTAATCCGAGACAATCTTTGTTAAATATCATCGCGGATTGTTTCCAGGAAGGGTCTCCTATTAGGTGCCCCCCAACTCTGATTATCCTGGTTGCCGGCTGTATCCTGGAGCTAGCCAGGATTTGGGAGCCGCATTGCCAGTGTCAGCAACATACATATACATGAAAATATGTATAGCCAAAAAGATCATACCTTAAATTGTATTGACCAATCAAATATTAACAATGTATTTATCGTAGTTATCAACTATACTAATTACACAAAGAATGTCCCCTATTCATCTTGACTTCATTAACGATGAGCCTTCATAGCCTCTAATGCTTCGACTGAGACATCCTAAAATTTAATAAAATCACTAAAATCATATAAAACATTATCAAATTGCGGTCACATTCGCTTAAACAGGCACATAAGGGAGCAAATATCTGAAGGCTTAGGAACAAATTGGTATACAATTGTAATAAACAAAGGAACTGTTAGTGAATAGAGAACCGAGCTTACTTGTAGCACATGCAGTTGGTGAGCATCTACAAAGCATCAGCAGAGAAATTGTTCTCATCATAAAGGACATTGTAGTGAGCTGGTGTGCTTGTCCCCTGAAAAAAAAACAAATAATTTACATTCCACTAATGCATTAATAGTCTGATATCAAAAACTCATGAGAGCAACACCAATTATCTCATACGTACCTTGACTCCAGCATGGCTGCAGAGGTAGGAATCAAACTCACTTGGATGGCAAAGGCTAGTGTCAACCAAAGTTCTTGCAATTTCAAGGGTTTGTGAATCAGAATTCATAATATGCATTGATAGTCAAAACAAATACATTACTTCTTCATTGGACATAAACAAGGAAGATGAATGTGTTCCAGTATACCAACAAGGGAGAACATTTCCACTTATGTCAAGGCAGTGGCATGCTCATACCGATTACCGAGGTCGGGGTCAAGGCGGCAGCATGCCCCAGGGACAGGGGATGAGGCGGCGTGCTCAACTCCCTGATGACGAAGGTGGGGTCGATGCGGGGTCAAGATTGATGGGGCCAGTGCGACAATGACGAAGAGCGAGTTGACGAAGAGGGACGATGGTGGCATGCTCAGAAGTTGCAGTTTCTAGGTCGAGAGAGCAGGCGAGAGCTAAAAAATTTGCCTTGTGCTGGGAGAGAGTGCGCGAGAGATAAAAATAGCAAAACCCGAAGAGATAAAAATAACGCCCGTCTCTCATTTGAGTGTCTCCCTTAGGTCGAGAGAGCCCAAGTATGTTTTGTGCAAAACTTTTTTCTAGAGAGCACGCGATAGCTAAAAATAGGTCAAAAATCGGAGTCGGGCATTTATAATGTCCGTCTCTCATTTGTCTGTCTACCTTTTGCCAGAGGTCAAAATCGGCAACGGGCCTTAATAAAGCGTGTCTCTCATTCGCCTGTCTCCCTTTTGCTGGAGGTCAAAAATCGGAGACGCGCCTTTTTAATGTTCGTCTCTCATGTGCTCATCTCTGTTTTGCCACTCGCACGACATCATGAGCATCTGTTGCCACTCATGCACAAAGTTAACATCATGAGCGTCCATTGAAAGGATAAACAAACGCAATGACATTGCAATTCAGGGATATAATTGGAATTCAGGGATAAAAAAACGCAATGACATTGCAATTCAGGGATATAATTAGAATTCAGGGATAAACAAATGCAATGATATTGCAATTCAGAGATAATTTGCAACTCAATGAATTTCATAGTTTATACGTATTGCGTGCCCTCTATACTATACATTTCTAAACTTATTCCTATGAAGCTCTCATCGATCAATCTAAACTGTACTGAGCAACCGGCGCAGCTGGAGCAGCCGGCCTAGGCTCCTGTTGCACCGGCGCCGGAGTCGCCGCCAGAGGAGGAGGAGGAGTAGGATTTAGTCTTTTTGTTGTTTTTAGTTGATATTTTTATTTTCTTGTGTCTTGTACTTTTTTCTTGTGTTTTGTAATATATTGTGTTAATGAATGAAATTTATTTGTGTTTATCTGTGTGAAAGAATATTATCTTATGTGTCCAGCTGTGTGAATGAATGAATGTGTGGTGTGTTCATTGTGTTCCTCAGGAATCATAAGGAAGGATTGATTATTTTTTGGACAAATGAATGATTTAGTTATCAAGTGAATGTGCTCTAAGTTCAGTAATATGTTGTTTGTGTGATGTCAAAAGTGAGCTGAAGCAACTAAAGGAGACGTGAGGAATAGGAGACGGGCTTTGCCATTAAGCTCGTCTCCCTTTTGGCAGAGGAGAGGGAGACATCGAAAATAGGAGACGCGCTTCGTTATAAAGCTCGTCTCCCTTTTGCATCATGTAGTCCGCGTAGACCTTATATAAGGCACACCATCAGTTCTCCACAAGCGCATCTCTCTTTTTGTATCAGTCTCTCCTCTTCTTTCTTCATCTTCTCCACGCACACAACCAGCCATGGCCAACGTTCCGCCACCAAGCTTGCCGAGGGAGCCACCCTACAAGAAACGGTGATGCAGCTCCCCCGAGAGGCTCAACAATGAGCTGCTTGAGACGATGGCCCAGGTGCTCGAGAGGCTATTCGAGAGGCTGTTCAAGACGATGGCCAAGGTGCTCAATGCCGAGGGCTGCAGTAACCTGGTGGCGGCGATGGTGAGGAACCTCGATCGCGAGGTTGCACTGCCGGACCAGTCGGAGCAACCGGCAGAGCAGCCAAAGCAGCCAGCCAGGACTCCTGTTGCACCAGCGCTGGAGTCGCCGCTGGTGGAGGAGGAGGAGGGGTAGGATTTAGGTTTTCTTTTGTTGTTCTTAGTTGATGTTATTTTTCTTTTCTTGTGTCTTGTACTTTTTTCTTATGTTTTGTAATATATTGTTAATCAATGAATATGTTATATGTGTTCATCTGTGTGAATAAATATTATCTTGTGTGTTCAACTATGAATGAATGGTGTGTTCATCGTGTTCCTCAGGAATGACAATTCATAAGGAAGTATTTGATTATTTTTGGATTTAAAATACTACCGTGAAGGTACTCTACATTGGAATGATTATTTAGTTATCAAGTGAATGTGCTCTACATTCGTTCAGTGATGTGTTCATGTCTGTCTATAATCGAAGCCAAAGGAGACGTACTTTCTGTAAAGTTCATTTCATTTCTTTCGCAAATAGGAGACATGCTCTGTTATTCGCTCGTCTCCCGTTTGTCAGAGGATCAGGCACTTCTCGGATACTTCATTAAATGAGATGCGCCTTATAGTACCTCGTATCCTTTTACGCTTAGCCGCACCTTTCTTTCATGTGTGAGACCTATGTGTGCTGAATACATTGGCTATGACGATAAAAATTTTGAATTTTGCCAAAACACCCGTCTCATCAAGGTCTGACTCTAGGTTCGAGCTCCAGCAAGGTCCGACAATAGGTTCGACTTGTTTTGGGTGGCTCCGGCAAGGTCCGATGTAAGGACCGACTTCTTTGTCTAGGTCCGACTTGCTATGGCTAGGTCCGACATGTTTTTGCTAACTCCAACTTCTTTGTCTAGGAAATATTTGAGTTGGTTACATTAGAATTTTGTTGTGAGCATGAAGTTTAGTTGTTTTAGGAATGCGAGATACATTCCTAAGGTGTTTGGAAGTCTTAAGATTGCTTCTATCTGCGCATAGAAGAGTTTTGAGCAGTTATGAAAAGTTTCGGTGGAAACTGAGTAGGATATGAGTCCTAGTTTGAGTTGACTTGGACTTCGGGGTGGTTATATAAGCAAGATAAGCCAGAGCCCGTGGTAGACGGATTTTGGGTTGTTCCTCTTGTGCTCTATTGAATAAATATTGTAGTTTAAAGAAACATTTGTGCCTTGTTCGTCCGACTTGTTTCAGACAAGTTTTTCTCGTCGAGTTTCTGCGTAGCACTACCTTGCTTAGGTGGTTTTATCATAACTCGAGTTTTACAGATCCGATTGACGTGATTATTTTTGGGTTGTCTTCACAACTTGATTATCTATCGTCTATGAAAATTGCACGGTAATTGGATTTGTCGTTTCTAATCTACACGAGTTTCTTTGCAGTGTTACAGATCTAGTTTTTACTCGGTAGAACAGATTGACTTTTGTTCGATCTTTCGATCGTAACTTGAGTTTTTCTTGATAGATTTTTGTGATTCTTGTTGTGACGTCTTCGTGACTTGATTCTCCACAATCTATACTGGTTTTGTCACGATTGATCACATTTAGATTAGTCGTACATATGATCTCTTTAACAGATTGATTTTCTGCCGAGGGGTCTTCGTTGCTTCTGCTAAAAAAGTTTAAATCTACCATTCACCCCCCTCTGGTAGCTTTTCACGTGCTCTTCGATCCTACATCATGAACCAGCATCCTCACTAAGGCGGGCTCATCTCGCTTACCCATATCAGTGACGATCGCCTTTGCGCTCATCTCTGATCTTTGTCTCCTATTTGTGTTTCTTACATAGTGACACCTTATAATATGGCATGTAACCGTTTTGACACAAGTGTATGGAAATTGTCATTTTGTCCAAAAACTTTTTGTTGCGGCATTACATACATGGGCACCGCACCTTATCGATCTTTGACAAAGAAAAAGCTCGATCTACGAAAGCATCTGTCTTGGTGAACCACTCATCGGAGTGACCACCAGCTCTGTTGTTCCGACTAGTATACATCTAGTTGCGGTCTTCATCCATGTTTGACCCTGTAGTATAACTCCAGAGAAATTATAGTTACTTTATACTTTGTTTAATGTCATGGCCCAACATCTATTGGAAAGGATAGGTCATAAACCCACCCAAGAGTGACCGATAGGAACGTGCTTATGACGAGACGCAGGGTCCGGATCCAGACGAAATTTCTGCAGCATAACCCCGTTGTTCTCCAAATGCATGCCCGAAAACAGTGCAGCGGAGAACATTAGGGTTACGCCATAGAAATCTCGTTTGCATCCATACCCCGCGTCTCATCATAAGCATGCCCCCTCGATCATTCTCAGGCTGTCCAAAAAGGGAAAATTCCGAACCAACACATCTCACATGCGTAACACATGTGAGACGGACCAGTTTGAAACGGGTGATGCATATTGTATAGGTTACATTAATATTTCATTTCTTTAGTCATTTACGAGAGAGGGGTGAGAACAAGAGAGAGTGATGTGGACATCCCAACATCACATACACATGTCTTCATTGCCGATCTATCTCCCTACTGTGGATTACAAGAGTTGAGAACAACTCCTTTTGAAGAGGGGGGATGATGTGGACATCCTAGCATCACATACACGTACAATAGCTTATGAAGGACTTGCTATGCACACTCGTATTCAGAAACTCAAACAAGAGGTGAATGCTTTCCTCTATATATTACATTTTAATATTGATGAGAATGATATGCTACCCAAGTCATGTATTTACGTGTTACTCAGGATAACACATGAAGAAGCATATTTTGTTGTCACGAAAAAGAACCAAGTAAGTTTGCATTGTCCAAACTTTCAGAGACACGATAGTTTGCACTGTCCGGTGTGAAAACGGGTACACTGTAGGAACCTCAAATTCATGTGTAATTATGTAGCAATTTGTCACGTTCCAGGGGTCATAATACACATGGTGTGAAAGCTTATCAAGTCTACTTTCCAACGCAACAAACGGTGCATCATTTCCAGTTTCCAAGGTGGAGTTATGGTCAAATTACTAAAGACTGCGCAGAAAGCGAGAAGATGCATGAGGAACAAAGACTACTTCATGAATTGCTCACTAGCTGGCTCTACACTTCAAAACATGGTGACTTCAGTTCACACCTAGCTAGGAGGATTGTTCCTACTAAAGATAATACCCTTGTGCTCATGGAAAAACATCTTTTGATCATTTGATAACCAAGATAATTTTAGAGTACCTTGCACATCTTTGTTCTTCTTTGTTCTTCATGGACTTGTGAAGTGATCCTTCATGGATCTCCTAATTCGTGCTCTAGGCTTCGGGGCCTTTTGTGTGGATTAATTTTCGGATGGTGGTTTTGCGGTCATTCGGAGATCGAGTCGAGATCCTCAAGGTTTCGGTGCATCTCTTCCCGTCGCTTGGTCGCAACCAATCTTGGCTGGTATAAAGCTAGTTATCTCGGATTGTGGTTTTATGGTCGCTCGAATATCGAGTCGAAGTTCTCAAAGACTTTGTTGTCTCTCTCCTCGTCACTTGGTCGCATCCATTCTTGGCAGGTATAAAACTAGTTATCCCGTTGTTTTCAGCTAGTTACCACTGTTCGTTCCGTTGTTCGATCTTTCCATTTTCCCTTTGTCGTATTTATTGCCGTGAAGATCGGGCCACCCTTGGGTTTCACCATACCATTTGGTATCAAAACCATGTTTCCATGGTAGGTACAATCATCATATCATCTATTTGTTATCACCATTTTTTCTGTTATTCATCTCATGTTTTTCGTGTCATACCTATAGTCCACTAAACCAAACAAAAAGTAATTGAACCTCTTCGCTTTTTGCATCTGTGCTCGTCTATACGCATAAGTGACTACTAAATGAGCCATCTTGGGCCCTAAATGGGTTGTGTACGGCCGAGCCAGTCCGAAACATGTTTATTTACATATCGCAATTAAACACTCAACCAATCAAAAGAATAATTAAACAATAATAATGTAAAATACTAAATTAAACTCATATGCATTGATCATAAACAATTTAAAATAAAAATATCAATTATTCTATACATAACTAAACAATTAACAATCCTAATACCAATTAAACCTAAACAAACATCTAAACAGTTATCAATTCATCTAAACAATTAGTCGTAACCTAAGGAATTAAATAAACATTTAAATAAACATCTAAACCTAACATAAACAATTAAGCATAATTACATGGATTTGGTGTCCCGCCCATGAAAGAGACCCAAGTCCTAATAACCCCGCTAAGTGTACGCATCTAAACAATTATCAATTTATCTACTAAACAATGATTAATCTAAAAATTCATCCAAACAATTATTAATCTAAACAATTCATCTACTAAAAATATCATCTACTAAATAATGCAACTAAACAATTATTCTAAACAACTACTCACTAAACAATTGCTAAATAAAAAAACAGAGCTAGGCTCGGTTGCCTCCATGGCCGGCAATGGAGGTCGGCATGGGGGGGGGGGGGGGGGGGCGCCGGCGGTCGGCCATGGGTGTCGGCCAGGAGGGGAGGAGGAATGTCGCCTTACCTGCCGAGGCGCGATGCGGCGGGCGAGGCGGGCGGCAGTGAGGTGCGACGGATGGCGCGGGCGCATAGGCGGTGGCGCGTCGGGCGGATCGAGTGCATGGGTGCGGCTGGGGCGGCGCGGTAGAGGCGGCTTGTCGTGGGCGTGGCTAGGATTGGAGGCGGCGAGGCTACGAAAGGCTGCAGCGGCTCGAGCGCGTGGGCAGTGGCAGTGCGAGGAGGAAGACGCACACATGGAGTGGGCCCCGTGCACAGCCCGTGGGGTGTAAGGTTATTCCCTTTATTTTTTTTCGATGGCCCTTTAACTTACGATGGTTTAGGGTTTGCCCATTGTAAGTAAGACAATAAATTACGTCGGTTATATTACTTACGATAGCCTAGGTATTGGCCGTCGTAAGTAATGCATTTAATTCTGATAGTTACTTTATTTACAACGGTCACAGGCCCATGGCCGTCGTAAATTTGTTAACTTATGATGGCTTCCGCTGGCCGTCGTAAGTTAGTTAACTTACGACGGCTGACTCTCGTAAATAATTTCAGTCGTCGTAAATGTCGAATTTTCTGTGGTGAATGTGCTTCTAATGTACCTGATGATGCATTTTGTGAGGACTAGGGGTCCTGACATCTAGAAATTATAGAGGGCGGAACCGTGCGATGTGACACCCACAACACATGAAAAAATACGATAAAATACAAATCAAGTCTTTTATTTACAAAAGCAATAGAGTTTTACAATAAATAATATACAACGGAATTTATTGTACGATAGCTCACGCTATCGGCCTAATCTATGTAAAAGCAAAGTCATCCAGCCCAGGGACACTTCACACTAGAAGCAAGCAGCATTTACGGTGGTGTGCAGGGCTCCAGTCGACCGAGTACCCCGACGTGGGCAATGTCTCTCTCTCTCAGACCCTTCCTCGTATGCCTCATTTGCAGCAACTTAATAAAGCAGCCATTAGCACGATGGCTCGACAAGATTTAACTGACTCGCCTAAACATGAAACTATACATGAAGCAGACCTGTACAATAGGAAACTGAACTTTTCATAAACAGACTCGCCTACACGTGGGTCCTTGCTTTCAGGTTATTAGCACCGAGTTATTGGTTCAAGAATTGTAACTTTAGTGAGCATATACTACGGGATACAATGTTTCAAATCAATAATAGTTCAATACATCATATTCTTTTGGTTTCTTCGGTATTTTCTACGTCATAATGCAGTGAACAAACATTGCTCAAATGATCGTGGGGGATGGTGATCGCAATCAGTAGACACCCAGATAACATGATACATACGCCCTTTAGGAAGTGCTAGGAGTCGCACTTCAGTATTCATCGTATGTAGCAACCTTTCATAGGAAACCCAAATGTCGAACTGGTCCTTCCGTAGCGGACATGAGGTCCCTGCGCGAAGCATACGTAAACGACGTTGCCTGCCAGCGAATTGACACCTTGATGCCCTTAACCCAGTCCTACAAAATGATAGGGTATGCCTCGACACTCAGGTTAACTAATTACATCGATTTCCTGGTTCCCATATAATCAGTATGCATCCAGTACATTTCAAACTTGTCCAGCGGGACCGCACATAGATCGGCGATTGACTCAGGAAGGACTACGCACATGAGACCACACCTCGCTGCATCCTAACCTGCTGTCTGATCTCATATTAAGATTAGTAAACCATTCTCGACAAAACCAATCCTTTATGATGTAATACATATCTCACAAGTAGATTCCAACTACTCGATTTCTGTTGGATTCTATACAACATTAGCATGGCATATTCGACACATAAAGCTATAAATCTACCTATACACTCTATGGAATTTGTGGGTTCATGTAATTGGAGTGTCAAACACCTATTTGAATATGTTTCAAGCTGGTGTTTCTTTACTAGTGAGTACAAACATTTCACAACGAATGGAAGACTTGGGAATTCGGATCGTACGTGTGTTGGGATACTTATCTTTGAGAGTGTTGTATGCGACAGAGTATCCAAGATAATGTTTCTTCTCTCGATTTTGTACCAAGCAAGGTTATTTAAATTTAACTTGTTGTAGCCAGAGGAAGTGGTTTGCTTCCTTTGCCCGCGGGGTCTGGTTCTACATGTCTTTTCAAGAAAAGGGGATATGCAATTGAAGGGATTTTCTTGGAAGAGAGGCATACATCATGGGTTTCTTGTTATTCATTTATTTTCCTGCCTATTACTGACATGCCTAGCCTTATCTGCTTGCTGGTGCTTTGCTATCCAAACTACCATTGCTAACTCTGAAGAAAGGTCTCCATAATGCACATATCAAACTATATGCAATGTGAGTGATATAAACTTCAAACTTTGCAAAAGCATGTTAAATGCAAATCGGGGCTTGTCTTGTTGCGGTTCAAACTCGAAGTTAGAGTCAGGTGGGATGTTGTTGATGGCCTCTGGGAACTCCTCGAGCACAAACACTAATTGATATGTAAAATAATATAAAGATGAGTTAATAGTGACATTATGCACATACAGCTTCTAAACACAATTTCCTATAGTAAATGGAATTGAATGCTTCTAGAATTTTTACGGAGGTTAACAAATACTAAGAGGGGAATACTGGTCAATATCTGGTTCTGTTCATGGCAGCCTGTTGTCCCTAAAATTCTAGCAAGATTCTCCCTTCTCAAAATTTTCATGTTAAATGACGTACTTTAACATACGCATCAATTGGTTTCCTATCTAGAGTTGGTCGTAAGGAGTCTAACAAAATTGGTTTCACATTTTCTAAGCTTTATACAGGCAGATATTATTTTACAAGTTGCTAGAATTTTCTGAAAAGTTTGTGTTGTTTTTGGAATTTTTCATGGGCATTGAGAAAGGCAACACAATTTGAAACAGTAAATTAGGTCAAATGAAGTTGAAACTTTACTGGAGTTCAAAGATATTTAAAGGAAGATTCTGACAAAAATTGGGATTTTTTCAATTAGCGGAACATTTGGAATTAATTTCCCAATCTTTTGCTTAAAGGAAATATTCAGAACAATATTGGGACTTTCATACCAAATAAATTGCACTATTTCAATTTATTGTTCATAGGGTTCTAACAGAATTTATTTGGGACTTTTTGGTCATATTTACCAGGAGATATGTTTTTTGGAAGTTCTAATCAGTTCTGGAATTTCTTTTCTATTGGAAAGTTTAAATAAAGCAACTGGGCCCGCCCATTTGAAATGGGCCAATGGCAGTCAAGCCACACTGGGGCATTCGGTTGCACCGTGTGGCCACAACAGTCAGTGGCGCCACAGAGGGATCCCAATCATGGCCAAAGGCAAATGATATGTGGGCCCACCTCCCTTTCTCCAACCTCCCAACAGAGGCGGTGCCTGGCGGCGAGCTCGCCGGCGTCAGCCTCCACTGATCCCCCATCTCTATTACATGCCCCAGAGGCTATCTCGAGGTGGGGAACACGCCCATGAGGTTAGCGCAGCTTGGTGGCGGTCAGAAATCTGCGTGCGAGGCGGCGGTGGATGGAAGCTCAACGGGGGTCAAACAAGCTCTAGGATAAATTATTTTTAACGTGGTTTGCACCTACAGCTTTGTGGTGGCCTGGAGATCAATATTATGAATGCTAACCATGCTGAAAAACATTGCAAACAAGAGTTTGACGGCGAAGCTAGGGTTTGAAGCGGCTGTAGGAAAACTTGGTTTTCACCAAGGCTAGTCGATGGTTTCTCGAACTTGTTGTTCCAGGAGGTGCACACAGCCATCTAGATAATATTTGCTAACATAATAGAGCTATGATGAAGTGTGTAACTCGAATTAGAGTGAAACCTAGCTTCTGCTACTATTAACCCGTCGGCGCTAAAACAGAGAATAAACTCGTTACAAGCTAGGGATGATCACGCACCGATTGGGGGAAGCAAGAGAGGGACTTGGTGCACCTTTTTTGTGTTGGGGCGGGGTTATGCCTCGGTCAGGAGCGTTGGCTCGACGGGAGGCAGCAAGGGTGGTGGTGTTCGGTTTTTGTGGGAGAGAAGCAGAGAAGTGGGGTCGAAGATATTCACCCATCGCTGATATGCATTGGCACAAGCGACACCGGCCACACTTCTATCCGGTTGCTTCAACCATACATCGGGCCTAACTAGAAAGCATTGCCTTGAAGTGAAATTTAGTGTAGAAGATTTCAAGTTTCCCGAGGAACTTTGCCACTTTGGTATCAGTGATTGAATGTTGAAAGATTGGATCTACTGATGAAACCAAATGTGTTGAGATGGAAATTTGAGACGCTAAGATAAACTTGAACTTTTCATACAAATTTCAAATTTCAGAAAATCTTTTCAACTGAAAGTTTTTCTTCAAAATATGTGACTGAATAAGTTGAAGGAGAGGAGCTCGAGCAAAGACGCTTCAATAAGTCTGTTCTTCAACAAGTATATTGAAATACTCCCTTGTAACACTAAATATTTGAATGTTGAATCCTTCTCCTCCAACGAATGGAAAGAGTTGTCTCATCTAAACTCTCAAAAACTCTTGTGAAACTGGTCGCTACCTCAAGATTCCCACAATCAGGCTGGTCGATTGGAAATTGTAAATTCAGTGTTATCTTCGATGCCTACCTTCGCCATGTGCACTCTTCAGTTGCCAGTGACAGTCATAGAGCTAATAGATAGAGCTCGAAGACACTGTTTATGGAATGGGGCAGATATTCAAGGTAGATTGCAGCCGCGGGTAGCTTGGTATAAATGTAATGTACCTAAAAGAAAAGGAGGCCTTGGCATCATTAATTTGAAGATACAGAATGAGGCACTATTATTGAAAAACTTGGACAAGTTCTATAACAAGAAAGATATTCCATGGGGCAAACTTATCTGGAAGAAATATTATGATGATGGCTTGATACCTCATGCTTCCTCCGAAAGGGATTCCTTCTGGGAAAACAAATGTTGTACCTATCGGGGAAATTTAGAGAGATAAAAAAGTGCACTGTAAGAGATGGCTCCTCAATAATATTCTGAGAAGATAAGTGGTATGATGCGCAATTGTCCAATCAATTCCCTACCCTATTCGCTTTTGCTAACAACGGAAACATCTCTATCAAAAAATTTATGAATGAGGATCAACTGGAGAATATATTCTGTACGCCACTTTCAGAGGAGGCTTTTGATGAACTCGGGAAATTAGGTGATATCCTGCAAAGACTTCATCTTGTAGAATCAAAGGCTGATCAATGGTCGTACTGCTGGGGTTCATCAAGATATTCATCAGGGAAAGTTTACAACATGACATTTGAGCCCGTTTGCCCCCCTGATCCGATACAAAACATATAGAAAGCTAATTGTAACAACAAGCTGAGAGTTTTTATGTGGTTGTGGACAGACTTAATAGTAGGAATATACTCAAAAGAAAGAAATACAAGTTGCAAAACAACTATTATGGTTGTGTATTATGCCGCAGATCAATGGAAGAAACAGCAATGCATCTTTTCTTCAAATGTGAGTATAGCAGGCAGTGCTAGAGTTGGATTGGAATCCAACGAGAGTATCGGCCCCTTTGGCAGAGCTTCACGGAGTTGATTCTTAGGTAGAATCTGAGAAGCTGTGTCAAACACTATTTTTTAGAAGATGTGATTTTTGGTTAATTCTGTGAAGTGATTCTCTAAAATGAACTATAGGGCTGGAAGCTGAAAAAAATAGCTTCTCCTGATTCGGTGAAGTGATTCTCTATCATGATTCTATGAGTTTATTCTAGAGAATCATTTATAATCACAAAATCACTTCCCTAGAGAATGAGAAGTGAATCTAGAGAATCAGCTCCGTGGAGCTCTGTAAAAGGGCGCCAAGCTCCTTTTTTAGTATGATTGCGAGAGCCAAAAGCAAATTCCATAGAGAATTTTTGAGAAAGCACTTATGACTGCTTGCTGGACAATTTGGAGACAGAAATGCAAAAAAAAAAAAAATTGATGGAATTAATCCTAATCCATGCTTATGGAAGAGGGATTTCAAAGAGGAGTGTCGTTTACAGTCTTATAGCTTCAGGAGAATGTACAGAGATAATCTTTTAACTGGGCTTTCAAGCTTAACATAATGTTTTGTGCGTGTTATTTCTTTTGCTTGTGTTCTTTGTGGGGGAGGTGTGTTTCCTTGACTGCTCTCGAGGAGTGGTTATTTGTAACACCCTTTCTTATTAATATATTACAGCAGTAGGATCTCCTGCTGCTTTCTCCTTTAAAAAAAATTCCTATGACACTACTACAAAAAGCATTTTTACAGGCGCCTCAATTTTTCAAACACAGGCGGTCCTTAAAAATATGCGACTGTGATGACGAATGATATAATAACCGTCTGTGATGAAAGAACAACACAGGCGGATTTTAAAGAACAACCGTCTGGGTAAATACATGATCTTCAGAATCGGTTCTTAATTAAGAACCGCCTGTAATGCAACGAACTTCACAGACGGATTTTAAGAAACAACCGTCTGGGTAAATACATGATCTTCACAGACGGTTATTAATTATTAACCGCCTGCAATGCCATGAACTTCACAGACGGATTTTAAGAAACAACCGTCTGGGTAAATACATGATCTTCGTTGGCGGTTCTTGATTAATAACCGTCTGTAATGCAATGAACTTCACAGATGGATTTTAAGGAACAACCGTCTGAGTAAATACATGATCTTCGTTGGCGGTTCTTAATTAATAACCGTCTGTAATGCAATGAACTTCATAGCCGGTTCTTGATTAACAACGGCCTAAGAAGATCATGTATTTTCAGTGGCGGTCATTGTTTAATTATCATAAGCGGTTTTCATTAAAATTACAGGGATGTAGTTGCAATTATATATCACAGCCGCATGTAGTCGTGCAGACAAAATTGTATCAGGAAAAAAACACAGATGAGCTAGCGGATACTAGTACAGTAATGCATTATAGGAAATGCTCGATCACCAGTGAGGCTGGCTTAATTGTGATAATACACCATTAGAGGCTTTACAATTGTTCAAAGATAATTTCTTTACACACTGAACAAAAATCATGCTACATTCATTGTAGATCGACGATGAAGCTCCCATCGATCAATCTAAATTGTACCGTCCTGCTTGCTCCCGAACACGTCTCTTATATTCCGCTGGATCCTGAAAATATTGACATTATTTAAATTAACAAATGTCGAAGGAGGAATGAATAACCTACATTGGTCACTAAGTCAAAGTGTCATCTAACCTTGATAAGTAGATTATAGCAATCATTTTCAACATCAGGCACATTTGGCTGATGCAGCAAACGCTGAACTTCAAGTAGTATAGTTTTGATTGTAAAAGCACTGCACCACCCCTACGAAATATAATTTAAGCAATATAAGAAACCAGTTCAAATAAGTTCGACAAAAATTATAAGTAATAATTACATGAACAAAATAGGTCTATCTTACAGTCTCTTGATCAAGAATCCCGATGCAGAGTGCTCCCGAACGATGGACATTTGGGTGGAAGAACCCAATTGGAAAGGAGCATCTTGGAGGCACCAAGGGATAGTCCTCAGAGAAGGAGATTGTCAGGGGGTAGTAACCATCTTCCCATTCAGTCTGCAAAAGAAATTTATTAATAGGAGGACGATAGTTAAACTCATATTGTGCTTGTTCTTCATGACTTACCCCTTCTTTACCGGGGACGATGCACTGCCACTTCAATAAATCTCCCGATTCAGGCTTCGCAGAGAAACCCTACGCGGAGAAATTGAAAATACCAAAAACAAACAACACGGAAAAACAAACTACAGTTAAGTTCATCAGTCCATTACAGATACATATGTATATACAACCATGTGACCGGTGTGCCATATGTACATACATGGGGATGGTTCTTGCGCCACGCCAAGCGCTCCTCCTTCAATCGGCTACACGCCCGAGACATCATTATCTGAAGAAAGACCAAACTTCCAAACTTCCAAATCATTGAGTCCAAACGCATATGTACACAAATGCAAAAGGACACAATCCATATACCAACATTGTTCTAAGTTGATTTCAGAAGATACAAATATATACAATATATATCATCTCGCATTGCTATATACATTTTTTCCAGCATTGACATCTTCTCGCATATAGGGTTTCAAATTCTTTTTAATGCTTCTCTCTACGCGCTTGATGTTTTCTGGTTCGGTGAAAAGGTACATCTCTTCATACTGATTATATTCCTCTTCATTATCTCCCACATTGTCAACCCCAACAATATTTTGCTTTCCAGAAACAACTACGTGCAACTTCTCAGTTTCTGGATCTTGAACATAAAAAACTTGTGCAACATTATCGGCGAGAACCCACAGGTCATCTTTGTAACCCACTTTATTCAAGTCTACCAGTGTCAGTCCGTAATTGTCCACTTTCAAACCATCAGGATGTTTGACCCATTGGCACTTAAATACGGGCATTACCATTCTTTCGCCATAATCGAGTTCCCATATTTCCTCTATGAACCCGAAGTATGTGGTCTTCTGCCCTTGTGAATCATAAGCCTCAATACGAACACCACTATTTTGTGCAACACTCTTACCGTCTTTTTCTTTAGTGTAAAATGTGTAACCATTGATGTCATATGCTTGCCATGATGTTACCAAAGCAGATGGGCCACAAGCTAACTTTTTCATTGTTGCCTCTTCTATAGTGTTTCCGTATGATATATTTTTGTCCATTAACCATTCAGTGAAACATCTTCTGTGCTCTTTCATGATCCAGTCCTCTTTGTGGTCTTGGTTTTTATCACGAAGCTCAATTTGGTGTTCCTCGATGTACGGCTCAGCTATTGCGAGCTGTTGTAGTACACCAAAATGTGCACGGTGTACATTCTTGTAATCTTGAACAATAAAAGTTTTCTTACCCACTTTGCCTCTCCCACGTAGTCTACCCTCATGTACCGGTATAGGCACACCTATTGATTTTCCATCTTTGATGTAATCAGCGCAACCCTCAATCACTTCTTCAGTGGTGTATCCTTCCATAATTGAACCCTCTGGGTGAGCACGGTTCCGCACATAACCTTTTAATACTCCTAAATATCTCTCCAACGAAAACATATGATGTAAATATAGTGGCCCCAATGCTTTTATCTGATCAACAAGATGTATGATTAGGTGTACTTGCATATCAAAAAAGGATGGTGGGAAACACATCTCAAGCTTGCACATTGTCTCGACGATGTATGTTTTCAGATAGTCTAAATCTTCACGTGCTATCACCTTTTGCGATACTGCATTGAAGAAGTAACACAAACGTGTGATGACAACTTTTATATGCTCAGGTTTGATTACTCTTATTGCAATGGCAAGGAAAACTGTCATCATCATGTGACAGTCGTGAGAATTATAACCGAATAAAGACAAGTCTTTCATCGAGACTAGTTTGCGGATATTGGATGAGAAACTTGTGGGCACTTTGATCCCACGCAAGCATTCGCAAATTGCTTTTTTCTCTTCTAGCGTCAAGTTGTAGCTGGCTGGGGGAAGGTAATGCTTCCCGTTCGCCTTTTCTACTGGATGAAGCTCTGGTCTCAAATCAAGATTTACTAGGTCCATACGTGAATTTAATCCATCCTTTGTCTTCCTCGGCATGTCCAGCAAGGTCCCAATGATGCTGTCAAATACATTCTTTGTAACGTGCATCAAATCAATACTATGGCAACATTCCAGATTCTTCCAATACAGAAGATACTTGAAAAAAATTGATTGTTTCTTGAAAGCCATGTCAGTTGTATCATCCGAAGATGTACTTTTCTTTCTCTTAATTCCTTTACTCTTTTTTCCCTTACCGAAAGCAATATGAATGTTCTTGACCATTTCAAACATAAGTTTTCCACTGTAAGGTTTCGGTGCAGTATCTTTTTCGATTTTGTTATCAAATTGTTCTTTCATCTTCCTATACTTGTGTGTATCTGTCAAGAACCGTCGATGTCTCATGTACACCGTCTTTCTGGATGAAGTGAGGTATAGATATCCAGTTCTATCCACGCACCTAACGCAACCTTTCTTCCCTTTCATTTGTCCCGATAATGTAAACAGTCCGGGATAATCATGCACGGTAACGAATATCATTGCTCTTAGCGTGAAATACTCCCGCTTGTACTCATCCCATGTACGTACCCCTTCATTCCACAATTTCGCCATATCTTCCATTAAAGGTTCCAAGAACACATCAATTTCGATGCCGGGTTGTTTCGGACCTTGGATAAGAACAGATAATAAGATATATTTCCTTTTGTGACACAACCACGTCGGTAGGTTGTACATAGTTAAGACCACGGGCCATGTGCTGTGTATGCTCCTTTTTTCACCAAACGGATTCATTCCATCTGTACCCAAGGCAAACTTCACATTTCTGATTTCCTTCGCAAATTCTGGATACTGAATATCAAAATTTTTCCACTGCGTTGCATCACCAGGGTGTCGTATATGTTTTTCATTCTTCTTGCGTTCCTCGGAATGCCAACGCATAAGTTCAGCCTCCCTAGGGTTTGAGAACAAACGCTTCAAGCGATCAATTACCGGAAGGTACCACATCACCAATGCAGGAATTTTTCTCTTATTCTTTCCGTCTGCATCGCCAGAAGTATCGTCATCGTCACCTTCAGGACCAATAATAAACTTCTTATTCTTCTGAGTCTTTTTCATGTTGGTAACATACTGGTGATTGTAGTCCTTCTTATATCTACTGACACCACAAATGGGGCATCTAGTTGCGAGCTCATGCTCTTTGCAATACAGAATACAATGGTTCACACAAGCGTGTATTTTTGTCACACCTAGTGCCATCGGGCAAAGAAGTTTCTTCGCTTTATAAGTGCTTCTAGGCAGTTTATTTGGATTTGGAAGAATTTCTGCCAGAAGATTCAAAAGATCAGAGAAACTACAATCGGACCATCCGTGCGTAGCTTTCAACTTTAGTAGTTCTAAGACTGCACGCAATGTAGTAAACTCTTTATCACAACCGTTTGATTCATCATATAAAAGCTCTGTGGCCGCATTCTGCAATGTCTCCATTTTACTTAAACCTTTGCTTGCTCCCATAGAAGTCAGTACATATGGTTCAATGTGACGCAACATCTCCTCACAATCGAACTCATCATCATCATCACCAGCTTGATTGTCACTACCATCATCGATATGAACATTATCATCATCTGAGCCTCTCTCATCATCTTTATCCACATCATGTGTATCTAACTCACCATGCTCTGTCCATATTGTGTAGTTATTTTTGAAACCTCTTTTCACCAAATGAGATTGGATTACTATAGTATCCGTCCAAGCAATCTTATTTTCGCAGTCGATACATGGACATAATATGTCATCTATCTTTTGCAACTTCGCATGTCTCTTGGATGCTTCAATAAAATTTGCAACATTACGAATGTACATAGGATCGGGTCTTGGCATGTTATACATCCACGCTCGACGGTCCATGCTTCAATAATAGAATTTTTTGTCAGATTTACAAAATTTGGCCACAAATATTCTCTAAAGGTCTTCTATAAAATGAATTTATAGAGACATAACAAGTATGATTAGGGCGACTAATGTAGGAGACGGGCGACGTCTTGAGGCGGACGAAGTCAAAGGGGGAAACCGCAGAAGGTTCACCAATGGAT
Organism: Tuctoria greenei; assembly: GCA_036927565.1. Taxonomy (NCBI): domain Eukaryota; kingdom Viridiplantae; phylum Streptophyta; class Magnoliopsida; order Poales; family Poaceae; genus Tuctoria; species Tuctoria greenei. The sequence goes on along the minus strand of JAYESD010000001.1, from coordinate 218,589,444 downwards.
GAATCCTCAGCTTCACTCAAGCGGAAACGAGGGCAACGAGGTCCCAATAAGGGTCTATTGGACCGCATCATGTACATAACAAGGGTCGGTCCAAGTGGGCTTCCCCAAGAACCACTGGATTCAGTTACCAAGTACCGTAATGCATGCGGTTTTCTTGTTAGGGAGGTTGTGCCGATCACAACCGAGAATTGGAGGAAATTATCCGAGCAGACCAAGAATGAGTTGTGGGAAAAGATAAAGAAACAATTCAAGTTCCCGAAAGGCACAGAAGAAGCTGTAAAGAAAGCAACATTGGTCTCTTGCGGCAAGAAGTTTCGATGCTGGAAGAGTGAAATGAATGCTTATGTTAAGGCCAATAAGGTCCCTAGCCCGAGGAAGATGGGAAAAATCACACAAGCTCAGTGGCAAGAGTTTGTTCGTCAAAAGAGCACACCTGATGCTAAAGCTCTAAGTGCAACTAGGTCAGAGCTTGCAAAAAAGAACAAATACCATCATCGCTTGGGGTCTGCCGGATATGGCCCCAAAGTCCAGAAATGGAATAAGATAATAGACGACATTCTTAGTAAGGGCAATCCTCACCCATTAGAAGGGTGCGATGAGCGAACTCAACGCTGGGTCTTTGCTCGGTCAGGTTTGACCAGCGAGGGCAAACTTGAAAAGCCCGACTCTCTGAATGAAGTAGAGGATAAAATGAAAGAAGTAATTGAAAAGCAACAGAAGGGTCTCTTCAAGCCGAAGAGGGAGAATGACCAACTTACCGCTATCTTGGGAAACCCTGAACACAGCGGACGGGTTCGAGCGGTCTCTTCTCAAATGTCTTGGCTAGATGGTTTCCCTAAAGATAAAGACACATATAGAAGACGTGAGAAGTTTAAGAAAACACTTGATGAAACAATTGCTCAAAAGGTCAAAGAAAATATGCAAGAAATTATGGAACAACTTAGACAATCAGGACAATTAGTGGCACCGAGTACAATGATGGTTCCGGTGCAAAAGGAGCAATTAGTATCTCCAACTGCCTACCCTAGCAGCGTTGGTTCCGTGCCAGGCTCAGGGTCAGCCCATAAGTTCCCTATCGATGATATTGCTAACGACAAATCTTGTCGTCTTCTTGTCCCGATAGGCAGAGCAGGGAACAAAATCAAACAGGTTGCCACTGCTATGGCAAAGCCTGATCGTGACTTCAACGGGAGTCCACTTCCGTTGTATTATTCTGTGGTGCAAGTTCTTCAGATCATTGATAATGATTATGAAGATTATGAAATAGACCACGTCACACCTGAGGGGATCGCGACTCTGGGGCAGGCTATCAACCAAATAATCCTTTGGCACCGACGCGATATCGTGTTGGACGATGAGCCAATTTCTAGCCCCGTCGCATCTCCAAATACTGCAACCCCATCTTCTAAGGCGAAAGTGCATGAAGATCCACTCCCAGTCCGGGAAGATCCACTCCCCCTATGTCTGAGCAAGGATGATGATATCCAAGAGCAACAAGTTGGACAACAACTTCAAGCAGTACCAGAGCAAGCTGTTGCTAGTAAAGAGCAACTAGTTGAGCAACAGCTTGAAGTAGTACTAGAGCCAGCTGCTGGGAGTAAAGAGCAATCAGTTGAACAACAGGTTCAACAACAAGCCAGTGTCCAACTTCCGACGACTACTCCTCGATCATCAGTGCCTGTCAAAGTTAGCTCATACGAAAATAAGAAACCTTCATCAGAAGTGACAAAGTATTTGGAAGCTATGAAGGAAAATATTAGAAAATCGAGTGCATCTCGTTCTTCTCATGAGCCAGCATTAGAAGATATCGAGGAGTGGGAAGAAGACGGTGTCATGTATAATCGGCGGACGGCTTTAGTTAAACCAGGAGTTCCAATATACAAGCTTGAGGATGTTCCTCCTAAATTTGAGAATGGGAAGCCGTTAATGACATCCGTACAACTTAGCAAACAACCCGTCGCGCTCAGAAGAATGCATGAGTGGTACATCACTGCCAGCACAAAATATGGTCTTCAGTGCGTCACATTTCGTATTCCAAAAGAAGCATTCTGGAGCACTGGAGTAGATAAACGAGTCATTTTATTTGAAGAGCTGCTTTCCCTTTTCCATCGGGGCATGCTCGAAATCAACCTGCTGCTCGTCTGGTGCTTGTAAGTGCTCTAATATTTTGTATTTGCTTTTCTTACTACACGCATACGCATTTCATGAGATTATAACAATTCTGGACTTCTTCAATAGGATGCAATACATGGATAATGAAAAGTTGGCGCACAAGACAGGTATCCTTGACCCTCTTAGGATTGCAAAGTCGCTATTCGACGTCCAGCCAAATCGAGAATCAAGCCAGTACAAACACATGAAAAAAAAAAGATTTTGAAAGAGCAATTGCAAAACTTAAGAAGGATAGAAAGGCAGAAGTTGCAGCTTACATAGGACATGCGATGTTTAACTTTGTCAGAGACGGCCAGGACCTCGTAAAGGCTCCGTACCACTTCGAGTAAGTTCGACACATGGCATTGAAATAGCAATTATTGGTAATTGTTAACACGTGTGTTTGTATGTTTGCAGTAATCACTACATAATGATCTTCATCAAGCCAACGCAGGGAATGGCAACAGTCTTGGACTCGGCCGATTACCCACCAGATCGTTACAAAGATTTCCTTTCCATTTTGAAAAAGTACGTTTATTCAATAATTTTAATTTACGCACATTTAGAATGTGTTGACAAGTTTTATATGACATTTCTTGTATTACAGCGCTTGGCGGTTTTACGCGGAACAGCTTGGCGGTCAGAGACCTCCTAATACGAATGCATTGGACATTAAAACGTATTATGCTTGTCCGAAGCAGCCTGCTGGGAGTGTCTTATGCGGGTATTATGTATGCGAGCATCTTCGGACCGCCGCCGTATATAGAGTCAATCGTGAGGATGTAAGTTATCCTTAATGTCGATACCTTATTTTCTTACTTTTGTGTTTCATTTTCATTGTAACTAGCATAGTTTAATGCTTATATTCTCTGCTGTTCAATATTACCAGAAACATTATTTTCATATTTTGATTCCAACTTCAAAATTCAATTGCTCATAGTACAACTGCTCCAAAAATACCTACTAAATTCTTGTATACTCTCACTTTGATCTATACTTTGAGATTGTTCAAACCAACACATTCTAAACCTTGTTATGTGTTATATTGCAGCACAAGAAGAATCTGAACGAAGAATGGCCGGTTTGTAGAAGTATTCCTGATGGAGGAGCCGACAGGATTGCTTCTGAACTCTGTCAGTTCATTCGTCGCGAAATTTTGCACAAAACGGGGAAGTTCTTTGATAAGAGAGGTTCAGCAGCTGATGTGCCAGAACTTTGCGACTATACCAATCTAAACAGTTTTTAGTGAAAACTTGTAAACTTTGAGATGAAATTGTATCTGTAACTTGTGTGTATGTATATTGTTTTAGTGAAATTGACTTCTGTGATGATAATATTGTTGTCTTTTGTTCTGTGATGATTGTTGTTTTTTGTTCTGTGATTATATTGAATTGACCTGGAAATTAGAAATAACAGCAGTAGTACTGCATGACTGTGAAAAACAATTATCACAGGCGGCTAGATACAAGTAAAGAAACATCTGTGATAACCTAATTTTCACAGGCGGTGTCTGTTATGGTAGAAACCGGCTGCGTTAAAGGGTCTTCACAGACGGCTGATATAGGTAAACTCCGTCTGTGATAACACCATTATCATAGACGGGTTAGTTATGCTTCAATAACCGTCTGTAAAGACACATTATCATTGACGGTTAGTTATGCTTCAAAACCCGCCTGTGAAGACATATTATCATAGGCGGTTAGTTATGCTTCAAAATCCGCCTGTGAATACAAATTATCATAGACGGTTAGTAATGCTTCAATACCCGTCTGTGAAGACTTCTTATCATAGACGGTTAGTTATTCTTCAATAACCGTCTGTGATAAGACGTTTATCACAGACGGTTATATATGCTGCACGACCCGTCTGTGATAAAGTATTTTCACAGACGGCTAGCCGAAGTAAAGAACCGCCTATGATAATCGGTCTTCACAGGCGGCTATCCTTAGTGAAGAACCGCCTATGATAATTAGTCTTCACAGGCGGTTTCACTTCTCCGCCTGTGAAATTGCGGATTATCACAGACTCTTCGTTTCAGGCGGTTTTAAAAGCCGTCTGTGATAATAGGTTTGGAGCCGCCTGTGATGAGGCTTATTGTAGTAGTGCGAAATCCTTCATTTCGTTTTGAAATTTAGTTTCAAAACCCGAAGATGATGCATAGATTAAGTTTTAATCTTGCCTTGTGTGCTATCTTCGGACGTGAAATTGATAGTTTTTCTGCATAGTAAGCAGGGTCCTGGGTCCCCAAATAGGAGGGTCCAAACAAGATGAGCTTCGGTTGGGACCCAGCATGCTCTCGACCATCATGTAAGGATGATTGTAGAGAATCGTACAAAATACAACCGAATCATTGACAGCCAGGCCCCACTTAAGTGCATAAGACCGTCTGCACTGGTGTACGTTGCTGGGAAGATTGCTGGATAGTGTAAACTTAGAGTAAATGTTGTAAAGGTAGAACGAGAATAGTGTATAGAGTACGAGTGCAGATAGCCTAAGACACCCATTAGCCACGCCCCACGCAATATTCACTCTTGTGTGACCATTGCCATATTATTCTAGGGTGGAATGCCATATCATTCTAGCCCATTGCCGTATCACATAGAGTTTGCTTCCTAAAACACTTGTCGAGTTTTACCTTATTTCACACAAATCTGACAAAAAAAAATGCCATTTGATATTCCGCGGATTTTATTGTCCATATTTCGTATATGGTTGGTCATGAGCTGAGATCATGGTCAAACCACGTTTACAGGTTCAACAAATAAGGCTATCCATACTTTTTTCCTCTAAATCATACTCTATACACAATTCTTCTACTACTTTTACAGTATCTTTTTTAAAATTACACATATCGAGTATGTTTTACAGTATGCCACTGCGGACAGCCTAAACACAGCTACGGGCTCTTTTATTGTACAACGCTAGCCTTTGGTCATCTTTCATCACGAAACTCTGAGATAAATATGTCACATGCACGTGAACATCATCTGAAACCATGCACATACATGATGCAGGGACTATGTCATGACATTCACCCTCACTCCTCAGAGACAAAAAATGCAAAGGAGTCATATATTCGAAATTCAGTATATATACGAGTGAGGTATGGTTGGTTGGTTGGTTGCATGCATCCACAGACAGTTCTTGAGAGTAAATAAAGGGAGAGTTGGATGTCTTCCTTATTCGTCACCTCATTTTCCCCCTCCACCTCATCTTTATTCTCTCTTCTTCTCTTTCAAACAATTGAAGGGGGCTCCATAGGGTTATGATCAGTATGAGGGAGGTGCAAATTCTCAGCAGTAACTGCACTTCAGTTACTACTAGTCCAAGAGACATGGAGCCTACGTGTCAATGACAGTATCTGCAGTTCTGCACGCAGTGGAGTAGGGGGGCTTGAAAACCCCCCGCGCAGTAGCCTGCTAGATTCACCCCTACATGCACCTAGCCTAACTCCGTATTTATAAATCAGGCTGGATACGTGCAGATAATGATGTTTAGTTGGTTATCTAGCTCGAGTCTAGCATGTATAAGTGAAAAGTAGCGGAAAATAAATAAGTTTAACAATTAAATTGTGTAACCTTACTATAGTAACATTTATATTACTATTATATATTTTAGTATAATATATAAATATTAGTATACGACTGGTTTCTAAAAGAAAAATTAGGCGATATTTGTGAGCCGTTGGATTAGCTTTAGGATTCGTGCGTCCATGCTTATCTTCTCCCCAACCCCAACTCCCTACTCCCAATTCTTCCGCAGCTGGATCTCCCACGACAGCACACCTACATCTCGAAGGAGGCCTAGTTGTGTTAGAAAATAGGAGGCAGTTTACTGAATAATTCTGTGAAACACGAGAAACAGCAGCGATCGGCAGACAGACGGGACGAGAATAACGCGTACCGATTTGAAGTCGAACGCGCCGCTGTAGATCCGACGGTGAACAGCCGCTGCAAGCATTGGTGACGACGTTGAGCCGCAGCGCCCGATCTCCTCGGTAGATGAGCCGTGGTGAAGAACGCGAGCAATCGCGCGGAGCGCTTCCCAAAAACCTTATTCGCCCTCTCCCGGTGCAGGATCGCAATGGCGAGTGGTTCCGGAGACCTGCTCTCCCGATCGTCGGTGCACGTCGACGCTTGGGATGGAGTAGACTAGAAGGCGGCACAAGGAACGCGAACGTGGGAATGATCTGATCGTGGGATTTCCCTACCGTACCGCGGACGCCCGTATTTATAGAGTCCCAGGAGGCGGTTTGTATGAGATCCGAACTGACTCCGTAGTCGTAGACGCGTGCGTCTCCAACGACTTGGACTCTGACTCGGTAGCCCCAAAAATTTGGAGGCCCAGAAGCCCAAAGTCCAATTATATTTTTCTGCAAAAATATAAAATTTGGGCTCGGCTCGAGGCTCGAATTCACACGAACAAACGCGTGCGTGCGGGGCGAGGCGAGGCGAGGCGTGACGTGACGTGGCGAGCGGGCGAGGAGGAGGAGGAGCGCACGTGAGCCACCCCTCTCTTCCTTCTCTCACTTAAGGAGTGGAAGAGCAACCTCCCTTTTATGTAGGGGTTGCTCCACTTCCACTTCCCTTGTGGGACTAAACACTTAGCACCACTCCCTCTTGCACTAATGGGCCTTTGAGATTTATTGGGAATTAATTCGGAATATGTACTGGGCCAAGCCCATTAATTCCAGCAATCCCCCACCAGATCTCAAAGCCATTAGGAGAGAGGTCATTCTCGTTCCTTGTTTGATATACTAGTGTTTTAGCAGAGACTGTGAAGTTGAACTTCTGCCTAGATCCTCAAATTTCATCAGGTCACAACTTGAACAATGGACTACGCATTGAATTGCAAGTTTTGTGTGAACTGACTTCACTCAAAAACCATTACCAGTACTTGACTACCATTAGTCTACCCCGCGGGTGGAGCATATGCGTTGTACTCCCTGGTCTCTTCATAAGCTTTCTAGAGATCACCTAAATCTCACAGACTGCGACATTAGACATACGGAGCTCATATAGGTGTGTTTCCTTCAAGACTGCCCTGTAGGACGGCATCTTTGCTACACATAGCCAACAGAAACACATTAAGGCAATTCGCCATCCTGCCTTACAGTTTAAGAGTACAAGTGCGCATCTTCACATAGAGAGGGTATAAAGGAAGTACTCTCCTCGGTGAACCACTAGCTTGTTTTCCCATATCCTAATTCACGGGATCTCCGATCACATAGGTTGGGTTACTACTATGGTGTCACATCAATGGGTCTCAAATCCATCTCTCTCGATGCACTTTCTATCACTTTACGTGATAGACCCTTCGTAAAGGGATCTGCCAGGTTTTTGTCTGTTTGTATGTACAAAACAGTAATAACTCCGGAGTTTCTCATTTTCCTGACAGATTTTAAACGTCTCTTAACGTGTCTTGATGATTTTGCATTATCCTTAGAACTGGTCACTTTGGTAATCACCGTCTGATTGTCACAGTTCATAAGAATTGCCGGCAATGGTTCCTCAACTATAGGCAGATCCATCAAGAGCTTTCGCAGCCATTCTGCCTCTGCAGTGGCTGTCTCTAAAGCAGTGAGTTCTGCTTCCATGGTTGACCTCGACAAAATGGTCTGTTTGCAAGACCTCCATGATAGAGCGCCACCAGCTAGAGTGAACGCATATCCACTCGTGGCATAGAGTTCATCAACATCAGAGATCCAGTTCGAATCACTATAACCCTCAGGCACGGTCAGATGCCCAGTATAGTGAATTCCATAACACATTGTACCTATCAGGTAGCGCATAACCCTTTCAAGTGCATGCCAATGATATGTACCCGGGTTTGACATGAACCTTCTCAGTTTGCTCATAGCAAACGAGATATCAGGACGGGTTGCGCTAGCTAAGTACATGAGTGAATCGATCATCTGAGAATATTTGAGTTGATTTTTTGACTCTTTCTTGTTCTTTCTAAGTATCACGCTAGGATCATAAGGCGTTGGAGAAATCTTTCTATCCATAAAGCCGAACCCGCTCAAGATTTTCTCAACATAGTGGGATTGACTTAAAGTAATTCCACTCTCATTCTTATTCAGCTTAATGTTCAAAATAATATTAGCTTCTCCCAGATCTTTCATATCAAAACACTTTGATAGAAAAGACTTGACCTCAAAAATTATATTAATGCCCGTACCAAAAATGAGTATATCATCCACATACAAGCATAATATAACGCTATCGCCCCCACCATGGCGATATTACACGCGCCGATCAGCCTCATTAATGACAAAGCCAGCAGACGTCAAAGTATTATCGAACTTCTCATGCCATTGCTTAGGTGCTTGTTTCAGGCCATACAAGGATTTCAACAATTTGCACACATTTGTCTCTTCACCTTTTACTACGAACCCATCAGTCTGTTCCATATAAATTTCCTCTTCCAACTCTCCATTAAGGAAAGCTGTCTTCACATCCATTTGATGGATGATTAGACCATAAGAGGCAGTCAGAGAAGGTAGTACACAAATTGTCGTCATTCTGGCGACAGGTGAATAGGTGTCAAAATAGTCTTCACCTTCCTTTTGAGTATAGCCCTTAGCAACTAGTCTCGCCTTGTACTTTTCAATAGTACCATCAAGCCTGAGCTTCTTCTTGAACACCCACTTGCAGCCTACTGGTTTGCACCCGTATGGCAAGTTCAGTTAACTCCCAGGTTCTATTGGAAAGAATTGAGTCCATCTCACTATAAACTGCTTCTTTCCAGTCATCTGCATCAAGTGATGCATATGCCTCTGCTATGGATCTAGGAGTATCGTCCACAAGGTACACAATGAAATCATCACCGAAGGATTTTGCAATCCGTGATCTCTTACTCGACTGAGTATTTCATTGTGTTCCTCCTCTGAGACATTCTCAAATGGTGTATCAAGAAACTCGCTAGTTGTGGTGGATTCAGGACAAATTTCAGAAGATATCCTAGCAGTGCTATGCATATCTTTCATAGGAAAATTATTCTCAAAAAATGTTGCATCACGAGATTCCATAATAGTATCAACATGCATATCAGATACCTCATATTTGACTACTAAAAATCTATATGCGATGCTCCGATGAGCATAGCCTAGAAAGATACAATCCACTGTCTTTGGTCCCAGTTTGCGTTTCTTGGTAATTGGAACATTGACCTTTGTCAAACATCCCCAAATACGCAAGTACGATAGTGATGGTTTTCTCCCAACCCACTCCCCATAGGGAGTTTTCTCTTTATTCTTATTTAGGACGTGGTTTAGGACATGACATGAAGTCAATAGAGCCTCCCCCACCATGCCTTATATAAACCGGACGTGTCAAACATGGCATTCACCAAGTCACACAGTGTGCGGTTTTTCCTCTCGGTTACCCCGTTTGATTGGGGTGAATATGTAGGCGTCCTCTCATGTATAATACCGTGTTCCGCATAAAAATCATCAAATATTTTGGAAAAATACTCACCACTACGATCTGACCTAAGACGTTTGATCTTTATCTCTAATCGAGTTTCTACTTCAGATTTATAGATTTTAAAGTAGTCTAAAGTTTCATCTTTAGTTTGCAACAAATAAACATAGCAGAATCTAGTAGAATCGTCTATTAATGTCATAAAATATTTCTTTCCATCTTTTGTCAACACACCATTCATCTCGCATAGATCAGAATGTATGAGTTCTAATGGTGCTAAGTTTTTCTCCTCGGCTGCCTTGTGAGGCTTTCGAGGTTGCTTTGACTGCACACAACTATGACACTTAGAACCTTTGACAATAGTGACTTCCAAAATTAATTTGAGACTAGATAGCTGATTTATTAAACCAAAATTAACGTGACATAAACGAGAATGCCAAACACTTACATCATCATTAATACGCGCGGCCACCGGTTGCCGTTGATCTCCATGACTCCGATTAGATCGATGGATCTGATACCAATTGTTAGCAACTCCAGTAGGACTTCACCGGAAGATCGCCGAAGTTGAGGAAGGAGGAAGAAGAAGGAAATGACCGAACAATATGATAATAATGTTCTGTTCCATTCCCTCTCACTACCCACTAATATGTACCTGTTGTAATAATTTTAACAGAATTAAAATCTTCCTAACAGAGCACTCACATGGATATTAGTATCACACAGAAAACCACCATATATTTAAATAAAAAGATAACAATGTATTACCGTTAACATTTAGCATTGGCCCATACAGTATGCCCAAAATCGAACTCGCAAAACAAGTAATATCAATGGTAACCACTGAGAACCTACTACATGGATTTCATCAATACCTGATTCGAACATCTAAGCATGACAAACAAGCCATGATAGTAGTATCAGACATACATATCTCGTACTCCAGTCCAGGTAAACATCAAGAGCCTCAAGAAGCCTCCGAATTTCATGAGGAAAACCTTCATCCATCAACACACACAGCTCTACTATTACTATATGATTAGTAACAAAGATGGCTAACACAGGTATCCAATATTCAGTCACTGCATCCTGCTATGGCAGATGAATCCACGAAGTTCTACTCTGAGAGTATGAGCGCATCACAAAACAAGTGATGAATCATCTCAAATCTCACAATGGCAAAGCCGCCATTGGATCACCAATATACACTCACAATATCAAATCCGTTCCGATTAGTAGTAGTCTAGTAGAGGATATGTCATGAACATTACTTTCCAGCAAAAGAAAAAAAAAGGAATTTAAATTGCAACGGTTCGAAGAACATTGGTCCCTTTCTTGGAGAAGATCCATGGCTCACGGAGCCATCAGAGTTTACCATCCGTGAAAGATGTCAGAGCACTTGCCCTTGAACCAGTGAAGTCCCCTCCGCAGCGACGCCTTCACCTTGCCCTCCACGGAGTAGGCCTTGTAGCTGGCCACCCGCCGCCGGCGCTTCATCTCCGGGTCACTGAGGCACCACATGCTGGCCCCTCCCACTCCACCTTTCGTGCCGGCGCCCCCTCCTACTACTCCTCCTCCAAGGCGCCCCTCCTTCCAACCGGGCGGAGGCGGTAGCGCCAGCGTGTGGCCCGGAGGGGGCGGCAGGCGCTGCGGAGGAGCCGTCGTGTAGATCTCGATCCGCCGGTCGCCGGCGCCGGTGAAAGCGTCGATCTTGGGGGCGGCGGGGGAGAAGTAGGCATTGGAGTGAGGGGAGGCAGAGGAGGAAAAGTAGCAATTGGCGTGGTGGACGGCGGGGTTCGGCGCGGAGGACGGCGGCGAGCGGAGGTAGTCGGCCATGGAGAGGTGGTGGAAGGACGGAGGAGGCGGTGGAGAGGGAGGGCAGATGGGTAGGAAAGCAGCAAAATCCGGGAGATAGTTATGCGGTTTGGTTTGTGGACTGTGGGACCCGGGAGAGGGGAGGGAGGGGGCAACGGCGGAAATGAAAGTAGGATGCATGGATGAAGAAAGCGATCTTTCAGAATCATATGATATGGATAAAATATACTGGTGAATTTAATATGAATAAAATATACTGGTGAATTTAATATGAATAAAATATACTGGTGTCACATAAGTTCATGAATTTTTAAAACGTATCTGGAAATATCTAAACTAATTGAGTCATTAGCAGTCCAACGCACACGTAGCGTGCTTACGTGGTGGACATGTCTGACGAAGTAGAGGAACACATTGGATATGTTATTTTGCAGATAATCCCATGAATCATTCTATTGACATGCTCCCAGTTCATGAAGTTTGGGAGGAGAAACAGCGGCGCAGCTTGGCTTGGTGGCGGTGATCTCATAAAGCTGGCTTCAATCAACGGGGCTTTGACTTCCGCCGCAGCACAATTCTCCAATCGGGATGTCGGTGACGATTGGGATCGAGTTATGGGGTGTGATGATTAGGATAGAGCTGCCAGTGAAGATTGTTATGAAATATTTTTTACTTTCCTTTATTTACAATAAGTACTCGTGATCTAATGTAGAGATGACAATGGATATCCATTATCCTCATACTCGTGGATACATGATCCGATGGATACATGTTTGAGTATGAATTTATACCTGCGGGTACGAGTTCGGGCAACGGGTTGTATCCAACGAGCATTTCTTATGAGGTAAAAACCTCACATCCATACTCGTATACCCGTACCTGCATTGACATATGAGTCCGATAAAATTATATATATATATATATATATATATGAATATTTCATGAACTATTGTGTTATGTGTTGGGTAATATAATGAACATGTTTTATTATGTGTTGGATTATTGTAGAAATTTATATGCATTGTACTTTATTTTGTTAATATTTTTCGGGTAACGGGTACACTCGCAGGTAAAAAATATCCGCGAGTAAAGGATTTGGGTAGCAGATTGTACCTGTTGCGGGTAAGGAATACGGGTACAATTTTTGATCAGTGAGTACAGATATGCACACCTACTGTCGGCATTTCGTATACCGACCAGTAAATTGTATTGAAACACATTCGGCTCTGTACGGCGAGCTGCAAAAGATAAGTGATCTATCCTAGTTCGGGCAAAAAGGACCCAACATCCGACGCGAGTCATCCGTGATCTTTGTTAGCTTAAGAGGCATCGAGAACATATTACAAGCGAGCCTTGCTCCATGAATCTCTAGGAAATGTAATGCATAAGCAAAACACGGATGTAAGTGCGTAAGTAAAATGCGTATGTAAATGCATAAGGAAATGCGTACATAAATCTAGTCCAATGTGAATTCGCTCCTCTTGAAGGTGACATTGGGGTCCCTTTTATAGATGGTCGAGACGATCCTATCTAACTGACTTTTTCATAGTGGAGTCGGGTTGTACAGTGTTTGTTATGTTAGATCGCTTGGGCTGCCCGAGGTGAGAAAGCTTCATGGTCTTAACTTCATCCTTATTCTCAAGGCCGCGTCACATGTGCGGTGTACTCATTCCTCTCTTACAGATGAGACAGATGATAGGTTTATCCTGCAAAGGGTCACATCGTGCATTATCCTCTCTGCGGAACTTATGCACCCGCCATCCTCCTTGTATGCCACCAACTGCCTACCCCTCCCGGACTCGAGTTCGGGAGGAATCGTCCGCCCGACATTTGAGGTCGAGACTCGGGCGGGCTAGCTACCCCAACCTAAGTAGGTCGGGGCGTTGGAGACGGACCCCTCCTTGTGCTGGAGGATAGATACGGTTCGTCGTCGTATAGTGGTCGCGTACTATTGTCGGGTCCCGTGTCTTCGATATCCTGAGTACAGAACCCCGTCAGTAGCCCCTAAGCCTCTGGTCGAGTCTTCATGGTGTTGGTCGTTGGATGAATTTGTTTTTGCATCGGGGACCTGAAAAACAAGAGTTTAATAAGATGCGTTACTATCGGTTCATTATACATGCCTAACCACTTGCGACACGAGTTACTTTTGGCCCGGCACAGGGCCGGTCGTCGTTGGCTCGGATCACATGGCAGACCCTAAGACTCTTACGAGGTCAGGTTAATATTTCGCAGGTTCATTTTACACCGCATCGACGAGTTGTCTGTAGCTCGGAGGGGTGAGCAGGCAGGAAGTTCCCAAGAGTTGGGCTGAAATCCCGCGCTCGGTGACTTATCTAACGGGTAGATCCAAGTGGAACCCGATCGATCTAGTCCATTTGAGTTGAGCAGAACAAGCCGTCGCTGTTTGATAGGGACAAAACTCATCGAGGCATGTCGCTCACGTTGCATAAATCTCGTAGGAGACCTCCACATAGTTCTCGAATCCTCAGAGGGACCCGAGTGGCTCAGGAGCCAACAGATCGCAGGGACACTATGGAGCCACCAAGCTAAGACTCAGATACAGATAGTTGAAGATGTCAGAGGGATCCGTTCCCCTGAGTACGCCTGACTGCAGGCCATCTTGTGTCATCCATCCCTCACTCTTGTTCGTCTAGGATAGCCATTACGACCTGTCACATAGGCATGCAACTCGAACTCGAAATTGTGCGCGACCCCATAAGTGGGTCGTAAACTTACCTGCCTTACCTAGACTCGCTGGCTAGCGGGCCTCGCTTTGTAGGAGACGAGGAGGCACCACACGACTCGGAGTCGACATCGATACAAATTAGCAGGAGGTGGGTCATCATGATAGCTTTTAGGTTGCCGCCAGTTTCTAGGAATTTCAAGGACGTGCCGTGCAAAATGGTATTTTGGAGCAGTGTCGGTTACGAGGAGCCAGAGACACATGGTGCCCTCCGCGGCTGTCACAGACGACGGACTCATCACAATGCCATAGTGTGGCGGTTCGTCCTTAGTGGCTGCCGCCACATCTGTCACTTTGCTTGGTTCAAGGCTCTCTCTCGTAATCTCCATGCCAGTTGGTATAAAAGGGCATTGGCATTTATCTCCCCTTTGCTCCTCTACGTTTCCTTGATCGTCTCCATCCTTGGAGCTTGGTATTCCTTCCTATTGAAACCAAAGAGTTATTCGTTCTGCGGAGGGCAAAGAAGGCAACAAGGTCACCGTTCGTTAGACCTTCTTCTGATGGCGCCATAGTCAAAGTCTCGCATGAAGGAGAATCAAGTCACCACTCTGACCAAGAATCTTGCTTTGTCGCTATGTGATCTTCTTTATTTTCACATCCGTGACGAAGATATCGTCCCTAAGCCAGAGCATGGCGAGGTGGTCTCGTCTAATTCCTTCCACCAGCGGGGGTTGGGGCTGCTGGCATGCCCCTTATTTCGGTCACTCCTGCAGAAGTTGGGGATAGAAATCCAGCATCTGACGCCTCTCGACATCATTCATATCTCCATGTTCATTACCTTGTTCGAGGCCTACCTGAGCATCCCTCCTGATCCCCTATTTAGGAGGTACCTCTTCCGGGTGCAGCCGTTCGAGGAGAGCGACCCGCTTTCGGCTACGGGTGGTGTTTGGGTCGAGCTTTGCCATCGAGGCAATTGATGTACTTCGAGCTCTCTGTGTCGAGGGGTCTTAAGGGTTGGTGTCATTCTTGGATCTACATTCGGAACCATGAACCCATGGTTCCATCGTTCACTAGGAATCCCTCCAAGGTGCTAGAGTACTGGGGCTGTCGCATAATGAGGGTGGAGGAATGCAGGCTATAACAGTACCTTACATCGGTGAAGATGCTGAAGGAGGCTGACCTTACGGGTGTGGCGATTCTCTATGTGTTTATCTAATGGAGGACTCAGTTGATCCAAGCTCGAATGTTGCCATCATGGCTCTACATCACTCTAGCGTTGGGGTCCATGCTTGAGCTGTCTGAGGCCAACATCTCCTGACGGACCAAGATCCTAATAAGAAAGAACTCAGGGGGCGGCCTGGCCAATCTACCTCTGCTGGCGATGGACTGTCCTTCCATTTGGAGCTTTAGTACGCACGCCCGCCTGGTGGACATGCAAGAGACGACGATGCACGGGGGTGAAGGCCAATGGTGGTATCGAGTAGGGCAAGGAGAAGGTGGGGGAGACGAGTGTTTGTCGATCTCCCCCGATTGACAATTCCGAGGTGGAGTCTGTTCTGGAAATCATCCCCTTGGTGCGGAAAAGGTCGGCGAGACCAGATGACGGTCGTGCCCCGGTGAGGGTGAAACCAGACACTGCATCGGACTTGGCGCCTTCTGTGATAGCAATCGCTCCCCGTCTTGGGACCTTAGTGTCGCTTTCTCCAACCGGGACCTCTGATGGTTTGGCGTGGTTCCAACCATCAGCAGATCAGACCTCGAGGACCCAGTCTGTGCCTCTGAACGACGCACCTGTTCCTCCGGGCCCTATCCTGCTGATGTTGTTTTGTGTGTCCTCGACGTCAATATCCTTCTATATGCCTTCGGGCCTCCCTTTGGTCCGATGGGATTCATTATGTAGACTTTATTATTTTCTTTTTTGTCCTAGGGAGTATCAACTGGGGGTGAGCCCTCGATGCAGAGTTCAATGGGAGCTGACCGTTCGACCTCGTGGCCCCTTCGCCCGTCACACCACAAATGCTGGGGGGAGTCGGTGCTGCTTTCTGATGGAATGTTAGATTCGGCGGTTCTAGGGGTGTTCGCGACATCTCGTGTTGGATTGGCATTGTTGCCCGGGCCGTCCGATCTGGAGGTTGGGGCAGTATTGAAGGGCTCACTGGTGGCGGCGTAGTGGCATGTTGGATGGTTCGAGCTTCTATTGGAGGGTCAAGGATTCGTGGACTCAAATGCGACTATGGAGGAGGTCGAGTGGGAGCGGCTCTATGGGGACGTTGTTGATGTCGGCTCCCAGTTCTAATGCTCGAACGAACCTTGAAGCAGTACGCCGAAACCTTTCCATAGTGCTCCATCGATTAAAGGATGTGGCTTCTGATGAATTGGTAGGTTCCCACCTTAGCCTGGTGCTCACGGTTGGCCTCTTTTGTTCGTTGAAGTCAACCTCCTCAAGAAAGGAATAAATATTTATTACACACATCATGTTTAGATTTGACATGATTCCACTTGTACATGGAGAAATAGTGCATGCAGGTATTTTATTGCATAATTGATGAAGCATGAGAGGAGCAATCTTGAAAAGTGACATCTCGACTAATCATGTGACAACATGTGGCATCACATGGATCCATGGACCCATTCCCAGGCGTATCCAAAGGTATCCAACGTCGATTCGCGCGGCGATGAGGTCAGAGCTACCAAAAAGTGACTTGGAGGAAGCACACCCCGAGGGGCGCCAGGACCAAGTTGGCCAAACTAGGAGTTCAGCCGACCCATTCCTCGATCAAAACTCGGTCAGCTGACACGTGTATCCCTCCTGAGGTGCCCAGAAGCCGGTGGTGTTTGATTCGCGTGCAAAAGATGGCGAGAACTTCCACTACTCTGTGTATAAATAGGAGGGAGAGACCTCACTTGACACACACACTGTTGGTATTTCCTAACGTCTACAGTTCATCCTAGCAACAGGTGCTTGTTATGCAGTTGGCACTAGGCTAACTTAAGCCAAAGCAAGATGAGTTTCACAAGTGCACGAAAATTACAACTATAGCATTTCACCTAGGAGTATTCCCTAGGGTATCGTATTTGTTTTATCCCAAAGGAAGGAAATTGAAGGGTGGCAAGATCAAAGGAAGAATAGGGTGTTCTAGTGAGGAGTCCAGTAGGATGGGCAAATGATGTAGTGGGGGTAGTGTGACACACACCTAAACAATCTGCTCTAATGGGTAAGAATGTCCTAGTGAAGGTCAAGTTACAAGACGGAGTTACTCCTACTGTGCTCTAATTACTCATATACATAGCCTATTAGTGTACATATGAGAATGCTAATGATGAATACTAGGGCTTAGTGGTCCAACACATGCACGGATTTACCTCTGACAACATCAGGATAATTCCGCCTATAAGCCTGTGTCCTAGCCGAACGTGGGGGAGTACAAAGGACAGACATGGCTGTCACCACCTGCTGCCTACCCCTACAACCCGTGGGTCTACGAGACAAACAATGCTATTTAACTATCTAAGCACCATGCTTACATGTTAAGTAAATACTTTAAGAGCCTAGGTACAAGCACCATCTTAAGGCAATAACTAACTGTCGGTGTTTGGAACTGGCAGATCTCCCGACACTACTTTTGGTAGATCGAGGAGTTGTAGTTCGGTAATGGGCGCGCAGAGATTCAAGAAGGTGAAAGACACGTGTATACAGGGATTTACGTGGTTCGGGCCACCTGAGCGTAATACCCTACTCCACGGGGTGTGTTGGTGATGTATTAAGCTCGGGAGTCTAGAAGAAGCTCCAGAAGAAGAAGCTCGTCTAGCTCAGAGTGTTCAGTAGTGGTCTGGAGTTGTCCCTTGTGTATCGTCGACCAGTCCTTTTATAGTACAAGGACTTGTCGTTACAACGTCAGCCTGGCCCGACAGGTGGCCCCGGCAGTTACACACGCTTGATACACAATAAATGGGGTTAATTACCCTTAATAGCCTGGTAATGAGCCTTAACAGTGTCGTTACCAGTATTAAGGGCCATTCGATCGTGTGTCATTAATATGGTATTAATGACACTTAATCGGGTCTTGAAGTCTTTGATTGATCCTTGAAGGTCCGGAGCCGTTGGGGGGTCCACCGGCCTGATAGTTGAAGTTGAAGGTCCGGCGGTTGCCACGTGGCAGCTCCGGAGCTCACCGTCGTGGACGGGTAGGTCCGGTGCTGTTGGACATGTGTCAGTACTAGAGCTTCCCTCTGTCTAGGGTTAGGTCCGGGGGTGCCATATTGGTATTCTGACCGGAGCTTCCCAGGTGTGGGTGATAGCTCCGGTCTTGTGATACATGTGGCATCCCCAGGACTAACCATGTCGGGGGAGCAGGTCCGACTACGCCTGACATGTGGGGCCTTCGGAGGTCTTCAAATCTGGTATATGGAGTTTCCTTGTGATCTTTGCAATCTCAAGGGATATCCGGTACGGAGGGTACCGATAGTGGCCCCCTGGACTCACCTCCGGGAGAGACCTTTTGTATGAAGTCATTTCGCTGGAGGTGGGTCCATTCTTTGGTTTCTAAACCGTGTCTTCAAGGGTCTTTGGTTATGCCGTTGGCGGTAGTTCACAGTTAAACTTCCGCCGCGTGGCGTATCTTGAAGGCGGCAAGTGAGATCTTAGCGTGCGGATCTCACGCAATTGAAGGTCGCCGGTTCTCGATACGAAAATCATATCGATTCTGCGCGCCCTGTCAAGCCGCCGACTTCGGGTTTCCTGCCTTTCATGATGACAACCGTTCGCCTGGGGTAAGAACCTCGACTTGATCGTCGGGGTTGCCCCGGGCCCCCTTGTCATTGGCGGGGTGAAATCTTTGACTGGTATCGTTGGCTCCTCTGCGGTTTCCATCCAGGTGTTGCGGGGGCTTACTTAAGAAGGAAAGCACGCACCGTTTGGGGTTCTTTACGCCTTTCAATTGATATTGTGCTCAAACCTTCCAAACTTTTGCTTGCCTTTCCTCTCTTGCCTCGTTGTGCTGCGATGGAGTTGGGTCTCCGCCAAAGACGACTGAAGACCGATGATGATTTGAAGAAGGTCCGGGCCCTCATGGGATGGTCCCCTGACTTCTTCAACCACCTGGTCCGCGCCGGCAAGCTTCCGTTCGAGAAGGAGCATGCCGGCGACATGGTGTACTTTTCCGCGTATGCCATGGTGGGACTGATCCCACCTTCTCCTCCTTCTTCTTGATGCTACTAGACTTCTATGGTCTGCAGATTTACCACATTGGCCCCCACTCCATTCTGCTGGTGTCCATATTTGTCCACTTCTGCGAGATGTGGGTGGGGATTCCCCCCTGCATTGAGCGCTTCCGCACCTTCTTCACTATCCAGACCACAGGTCGGAGCGATGAGTACTTTGGCTTCTATTATTTCATGAAGCCCAAGAAGTACCCGTACAAGTACTTCTGGTCGTTCCCTTCTGGGAAATGGGACGACTGGAAGAAGGACTAGATCGTAATCAGGGTGGAGTAGCACGAGAAGCTGGAGCTGCCGGAAGGCCTCCCCAACATCGACACTGCAGTTTGGAGTGAAGCTCTGATGCTGTCGGATGCCTTTGATCCTTCTCTGACCAGGATCCACCTATGTGTGGAAGGAGGAGTGACTCCCCAGGCAGTGTTTTGCAACTTCCTGACCAACAGGTGGGCTCCGTTGAAGAGGAGGGAGAAGTTGGCTTGGGCCCTCAACAGTATGCTGGACGACAACCGGATCGTGACCGGTATGAAGTCCAACATGGAGGGTGCAACTTTGGAGTTCCACCTGAAGAAATTCCAGCACGGCATCGACGTCGAGGGCGATTATTTGGCTCCGCCGCCAGCTTTCCTCCCATTGAACATGGAGGCAGCATTCAGTAGGGAGCTCCGGCGGATGATGCCGGTGCTTGATGACCTTGGTGTCGTTGAGAGGCGCTCGACCACCGGGTTGGCAATCTCCGAAGCTCCGGAGGGTGGCTCCATACCCGCCCCTAAGCCAAGAACCGAAGTCGTCAGCAAGGGCAAGGAATTGGCCGAGCCCTCGAGCCGTAAGAGGAAGCATGCCAACAGGAGGGCCAGGGGGGAAGGTCTTCAACGGCGGCGTCTACTCCAATTGCGGCATCTTCCCGGGGTGCTAGCTTCGGCCAAGTGACTCTGGTCCTAGGGCCAGCTGAGGGCTCCAGGTCCGGAGGTCCGTCCCGGTCAAGGGGGGCCTCGACCAGAGCAACGCTGACAGCAGAGCAAGCTCCAGGGGGGCCCTCCGGGTCTACCACGCCAGTGTCGACTGGGGCCAGTCCGGAGCGTCCGGGGAAGAGGTTCTGCGGGAACTGGTGCAGAAGCCTTCCGAGATAATTTTTGATTTTTACCTCAGTCAGTTGTTTTATTGTTAACTGTATTTTGAGTCTCTTCGTCCTTCATTCATAGCGTGCCCAAGAAAAGGGAAGCTCCAGCCCTTGCAGCAGCAGTTGAGGCTGTGCAGGCTGAAGCTCCGGCTCCGATTCCAGCACCGCCCCAAGATGTGGCAGAGGCTGCGGCAGCCCCGGCGCCGGCTGTCGTGGTATTAGACGACTCATCCCCAGAAGCTCCCGTGGTAGCGCCGGACCACGAGACTGAAGATGTGCCAGCAGCGCCAGCCTCGGAGGTTGAAACCCCAGGCTTGGATGCTGTGATGTTGGATGCTCCGGCCGCAAAGCCGGAGGAAACTGCAATTCTGGCCCTAGAGCCGGATGTTGTTGAAGCACTGATAGTCGAGTCGGTGGTTGAGGAGGTCCCGACAGTAGAGCCGGGTGTTGATGAAGCTTCGGCACTTGAGTCAGCCATCGAGGAAGCTCTGGCAGCAGATCCGGTTGCTGCAGGAGTTCTGGCTGTGGAGCTGGCTGTTGAAGAGGTTCCGGCATCCGAGCCAGTTGCTGTGGAGGCAACGGTGCCTGAGTCTATGGCGGTCGAAGCACCAGCGCCGGAGCCCATGATGGCTGAAGCGCCAGCACCCAAACCAGAGGCATAGGAAGCGCCTGTGCTGGAGCTAGAAGTAGTTTCTGCTCCGGCCGAACCTTCAATGCACGTTTCGGAAGCAGTGATCCCGGAGGTGCCCGTTGCCGAGCCAGAGTGCCAGGATGAAGCTGCTAGCCCCCAGTCGGAGGGACCAATTGTTGATGACCTGGCGGCTTGGCCTTCGAAACCAATTTCGGAGGTCGGTACTTCTGCTGCAAGCACTTCCTCGGTGGCGGTCGAGGCTATCTCGGAGGACGGCCCTAGTGCCGTGGAAGCTCAGGGTACCTCTCTCGTAGAGTGGGACCCAATTTTTGTTGCTGAAGATCCGCTGGAGCCAGCGGAGATGACTCTGGCAGGTCCGAACCCGATCCCCCTATCGTTGTCTATCGACAACGCCTGCTCCGGCCTTCGCCAGGTTCAACTGGCCTTCTACCACGACAGCAAGACCCTCGAGGAGGAGCGCCAAACCCTTAGGAGGTGGCGCAACCGACTCCATTTTGAGACCAAGCTGGCACAGTCGGGGCTGGTTGACGACAAGGAGTGGGTGCGAAGGGAGAAAGTCCACCTGGAGTACTGGGGTAAGTTCTTGGATGAGAGGGAAAGCATGACGTGGACCCTCGACAACCAATCCCGGGCCATATATGATCAGGCCAAGGCTGCCAATAGTGCAGCTGATGAATGCCAGGAAAGGCTCTCTGCCATCCATGATAGTCTCGTCAAGCACCGGGGGGCTCTTGAAGCTCGGGAAAAACGACTCGAAGATGAAGAGCAGAAATTCCTGGAGCTGCGAGATGACCTCGTGAAGAGGGAGGAGGAGCTTGTCCAAAAGACAACTCTGGCTGACAAGAGCCTTGAAGAACGCACCAAGAAATTGGATGAGCGTTGCAAGGAGGAGGAGAAGAAAGCCTGGGAGCGAGGGCAGGAACTCTACAAGCAGGAGAGTGCCATCGCCGCCTGGGAGAAGAAAGTGCGGGGCCGGGAGAGAGATTTGGTCAAACGCCAGAACGAGATCCACCTCCGGGAGGAAGAGCTCAACAAGATTTAAAGGCAAGTTGCTGAAACAATTCAGCAGAATGCCAAAGAGGTGGAGCGTCTTTCTCGGGAGAGCACGGAGCTGGCGGCGGCCAAAAGATCCTTGGCGGAGATGCGTGGTGCAAGGGCTGTGGAGTCCCAACAAGTTTGGGACTTCCTGGGCAAGGCCAATGACGCGCTGACACCAATGGGATTCAGTCTCGTGCGTCTGGATGATCCGGAGCCGGAGCTGGACCAGGCATTGGAGGCACTGGGTTCAGCAGGCAACAAACTCTCCAAGGTGGGCGATGTCATCGCGGACCAATTGGAAATGGAGGGTCAGTCCTTGGCAAAGAACGTCACAGAGTATGTGTTGACGTGCTACACCAGCCGGGACCCTCAATTCCCTCTGGACCCGATACTTGAAGGTCCCATCAAAGGAGTGGGTGAAGCTGTCCGAGCCAACGTGTCGGAGGTGGCCCAGAAGGTTGCCTAGTTCTTCCATAGGGTCTAGGATCATCTCCCTATATCTCCCACTTGTACTCTATCTTCTTCTTCTCCAATTTTGTAATCTCTTGTCTCCAAATGAATGAAATCCAAATTTTTGTGAATTCGAATTTCATTTTTGTCTTCAACACCTTTGTCTTGCTTGGCCCCCTGGTAGATGTACACAATTTGATTGTGAACATGTACCAAGAGGATGTAATAGTTGCTGAAGACTTGCGTGCTTCAAACTTGTAGAATGTAAGTCCGAAGTCTTCGATAGTGTAGGCTCCCTAAGGCTGTCGGAGCTTGGTGGCTCCAGCATTGACCATCGCTGGAGCTTAGTAGCTCCAGAGCATCAATGGTTAGTCCTCCGGGGTGTCGGAGCTCTGGCAGCTCCGGTAGTGACCTCCATCAACACATGTTGTGTTAACGTTAGACTCCACTTTAGAGTCTTTCCACCATCTTTACGTTGACGACTCGCTTTACCGGAACTGAGTAGCTCCAGAGATGCTCGATGTCAATGTTTGAACATTGACCACAAACCGCCTAGAGGGTGTCATAGCTTATTTATTTTTCCTGCACACTGAAGTCAAGAAAAATAGTAAAATCCGTTTCCTATCTACAAATTCATTGCGGCTTACTGTTCCCGAGAAATTTTTAGGTCGAGCACAATCCTAAATACAATCAAGAGCACCGTCTTGCTCCCTTCGGGTTCGACTGTTTCTGGACGTCCCTTACTTTGGCCTGCCGGGGTGTAGGTAGAGTGGCGTACTTAGGGTGCAGGACCAGGCTAAGTCGATAGCACACTCCAGCCCTAGATTGGCTTGGCGGCATTCAGACACGTAGGCCATCAACAATGTTTGAACCCGGAAGGACAGATAATGCAACTCGAATTGTACATGAACTGGTCGAGCAAAAGTTTCTTAAGAATTGCACAACTTTGTTATAGAAAAGAAAGAGAAAAATAAAAAATATTGAGCCTGTACAAAGTAAATGCACGTGGAGTCTGTTTTCACACAATGATGTCTTTCATTATAGGTCCGGGGTACAGGGGAAACAAGTACACCCTTAGGGTACGGAACCAGGCTAAGTGTGTTTCGTTTCTCGTTTGACCCAGGGTAGCTAGCTACACTTTTAGTTCTGAGACTGTGACAAGTGTTGCATGGGCGTTGCGGACCTAATAGGGTAGGTCCGGCTGCCCTCCCAGAAGAGCTACCCGACTCTGTACAATGACTCTATAACATACACCATATGTAATTACAGACTCACCTCCGTGATACTAAACGTAGAACTTACGGAGGTGCTCAATGTTCCAAGAATTTTGGAGAGGTGTCCCATCCTCGGCTGCCAAGCGAACGCATCCGGGACGGGATACTTTGATCACTCGGAAGGGTCCCTCCCAGCTAAGGGAGAGTTTGTTTACCCCTTCTCTGGATTGTATTCTTCGTAGCACCAGATCGCCTTCCTCAAGATGTCTGCTGTGAACATGCCGTCGGTGATAGCACCAAAGAGCTTGGCAGTATTGGGCATTTCGAACAGCTGCTCGACACCTTCCCTCTTCAAGGAGGTCAAGGTCTTCACGTCGGAGCTGGTCCTGCGTGGCTTCGTCGGAGGTCTGAACCCAGAGCGACCCCAAGGTGATTTCCGGTGGAAGGACTGCTTCAGCTTCGTACACCAGGAAGAAGGGTGTCTCTCCAGTTGACCGGTTTGGAGTAGTCCTATTGGCCCATAAAGTGGGCGGAAGCTCTTCAATCTAGTTAGCTCCATGCTTTTTCAGGAGCTCATATGTGCGCGTCTTGAGTCCTTTCAGGATTTCTGCATTTGCCCTCTCAGCTTGGCCATTGCTTGTTGGATGAGCTACAGAGGCGTAGCTGACTTGGATGCCGAGGTCTTCGCAATATCCTTGGAAAGCAGAGCTTGTGAATTGGGTCCCATTATCTGTTATGATTTTGTTCGGGACTCAAAATCTGCACACTATGGACTACAAGAAATTGATAGCTGATTGCTTGTTTATTGTCACAAATGGAGTTGCTTCCGGCCATTTGGTAAACTTGTCGATAGCGACATACAGGATGTTGTAACCTCCGACGGCTCTTGGGAAATGTCCCAAGATGTCCATCCCCCACACGATGAAAGGGCATGTAGGAGGTATCATTTGTAGAGGCTGAGCCGGTGTATGAATTTGCTTTGCATAGAACTGGCATGCTTTGCATTTCTTCACCAGCTCAGTTGCATCCTGGAGCGCTGTAGGCCAGTAGAAGCCATGCTGGAAGGCTTTACCGACCAGCGTGCAGGAAGACGCATGGTTCCCACACTCGCCTCCATGGATTTCTGCGAGGAGCTCGCAACCTTCTTCCCTTGTGATGCACCGCATTAGGACGCTGTTGGGACCGCGTCGGTACAGATCCCCTTCTACCAACGTGTATCTTTTAGCCAATCTGACTATCCGGTCAGCGGATACATCATAGTCAGGAAGGATATTGTCTTTCAAGTAGCTCCGAATCTCCAAGATCCATGCATTGGAGCTTGCTTGAGCATTTGAGTCTTGCGTGCTAGATTGCTCAGAGCTTCCTGCAGCACCTACGACCCTTGATGGCTGCCATGGTAACAGGGCCATCAGGACTGCCAGCTTCGGGATGCTGGTCTCGCCCCCTTCGCTCAGTTCAGCAGGCTGAGCTGTGGGTTTTGACAACCTCCGGACGAAGGTTCCGCAGGAGCCAGAGCTTCGGTTGACGCTTTCGTCGAGAGTTCGTCAGCTTCAGCGTTATGGACACGCTGGACATGGTGGAGATCCAAGACTTCAAAGTCCTTCTGAAGCTTCTGGACTTCAAGGAGACAAGCATCTAATTGAGGATTGTTATAGTAGCATTCACCCTTCACCTGTTTAATGATGAGCTGCGAATCTCCCTTGACCAACAACTGCTTTACACCATATGATAGTGCCACCTTTAATCCATAAATGAGTGCTTCATACTCCGCCATGTTGTTGGTCGCCTTGAAGTCAAGGTGGACCATGTAATTTACCTTCTCCCCAGTTGGAGCAAGGAGAAGGACTCCAACTCTGGCCCCCTGCTTTTGCATGGAGCCGTCGAAGTAGAGGGTCCAATGAGGTTCAGTGAAGACCGGAGCCTTAAGTTCCGACTTTTGTTCACTAGGGCCCCCAGGGTTTGATGGAGAGGGGGTCCATTCCGCCACAAAATCTGCCAATGCTTGACTCTTGATCGCTTGCCTTTGGACAAATTCAAGATCAAATTCGGCCAATTCCGCTGCCCACTTTGCAATGTTCCCAGTAGAGTTGGGACTATGCAAGATCGCACGTAGTGGGTAAGAGGTCACCACTGATATCTTGTGAGCTTGGAAGTAGTGTCGAAGCTTCTTGGAGGCGATGAGAACTGCATAGAGCAGCTTGTGTACCTCTAGGTATCGAGTCTTGGCATCATGTAGTACTTCGCTGATGAAGTACACTGGGCGTTGGACTGTCTGGACCCTCCCGGAGGGGCCCAAAGTTTCCTCCACATCGACCTGGACCCTCCCGGAGGGGTCCGGACCTGCTTCGGGGACCTCCGGGTTCCTGCTAGAGGAACCCGGAGCTTCTGTTGGAGTGACCCAGATCCTCCCGGAAGGGTCCAAGTCTTCTGGGATAACTCCCTGTTGATCGAAGCATGGGGACTGGGACCCAAACTCTCCTTAAGGAACCTCCAGACCCTCCCGGAGGGGTCTGGATTCCTGAGCTTGTGATGGTTCTGGTCTCTCTGCGACCAGGACCATGCTGACAACCTCGTCGGTTGCTGAAATGTAAAGCAGTAAGGGCTCACCAGGGTTCAGAGCTACCAGGGTTGGTAGAGTGTTGAGGAGCTGCTTTAGCTCTTGGAACGCCTTTTCTGCTTCTTCAGACCATTGAAATGGTCCGGACTTCCTCAATAGCTTGAAGAAGGGTAGTGCTTGTTCCGCCAGTATTGAGATGAACTGGCTGAGGGCGGCTAGACATCCAGTCAGTTTCTGGACATCTTTGATGCGGGCTGGTGGCCGCATCTCCTCTATAGCCTTAACCTTCGCCTGATTTGCCTCTATGCCCCGGTGGTTTACAAGGAAACTGAGAATCTTTCTGGAGCTAACCCTGAAGATGCACTTGTCTGGGTTCAACTTCGTGCGGGTGACCCGTAGCTTGTCGAAGACAACTTGCAAGGTGTCAAGGAGTGACTCCTTGTCCTTGATCTTGACTACGATGTCATCAACATACACTTCCACTACGTCTCTGATGAGCTCTCCAAAGGTTTTGTACATAGCTCGTACAAATGTTGAAGCTGCATTCTTGAGACCAAATGGCATGGCTCTATAACAGTACAATCCATCTACTGTGATAAAAGAAGTATGTTCTTCATCTTCCCTAGACATTCTGATTTGATGGTACCCAGAATATGCGTCTAGGAAACACAGTAATTCACACCCGGAGTTGGAATCCACTATCTGATCTATTCTAGGTAGTGGGAATGGATCTTTTGGGCATACCTTATTTAGTGTTGTGTAGTCGACACACATCCGAAGCTTCCCGCCGGCCTTGGGTACAACGACTGGGTCTGCCAGCCATTTTGGATGGAAGACTTCTCGTATGAATCCAGCTTCGAGCAACTTCTTCACTTCTTGTCGTATGAAGTTCTGTTGCTCTACGGATTGCTTCCGAGGCTTCTGATGTACAGTCCAAGAATCGGGATAGATCTTCAGATTATGCTCGATCACTTCCCTAGGTACCCAGGCATTTGTGACGGTTGCCAGACAAACACGTCGACGTTAGCCCGAAGGAAAGTGATGAGCACGAGTTCCTATTTGTCATTCAGACCTCCCGATATACGAGTGGTCTGAGCAGCATCAGAACTGATTTGGATGACTTTGACGGGGATGTCGGCGTCGCCGCTTGGTTGCACGCGAGGTGCGGAGTTTGAGCCTCGCTGACGAATGCTCGGGGGTTTTGGAGCTTGCTCTTGCCTGAATTCTTCCTCCTATGCTGTAGCAAGCGCATAGAGTTCCTCTAGAGCAGTCACTCCAGCAGTACGGTCTCTGCGGATCCAGAGAATGCCAACTGGTGTTAGCATCTTCAACACCAGGTAGCCATAATGAGCAGCAACCACGAATTTGTACAAGGCAGGCCTGCCCAGAATGGCATTGAAGGGCAAGTTGATCTGAGCGATGTCAAAGATCAACTTCTCAGTGCGATAATTCTCTTGATTCCCGAAGGTCACAGGGAGAGTAATGGCACCGAGCTGTGTTATGGCCCCTGGACCTACTCTGGAGAAAGGTTGGGAAGGGCGAAGGTCCAAAGGTCGGAGCTGAAGCTTGACAAAAGCCTTGAAGCTTATGAGGTTCAGCCCCGAACCTCCGTCCACCATTACATGGTGGAGTTGAATGTTGTTGATGGTAGGTGATACCATCAGAGGTAGCTGGCCAGCTCCGATCATGTTCTGAGGGTAGTCCGATGCATCAAAAGTTATGGTAGTGTCCATCTACTTCCAATGAGGTTCTGCCCTGGCTGTAGGAGCTACTGAGGCCATGTCTCGCCGCATGGTCTTGAGGATACGGCGGGAGGTGATGTCCCATGAACCACCAAAGATGGTGTTCATGGTCTTTCAACACTCATTGTCGGAGACGTCGGAGTCATCGTCGACGGAGGTGTACACAGCCTTCAGGACCTTTTTAGGGTCCTGGAAGCCCAACTCCTCTTCAGCTGGAGCTTCGTCGACTTTCTGCTTTCCTTCCCTCTGACAGAAAGGAACTTCTTCCCGGCGCTTGTGGTAGCGCTCAGCAATGTTTTGGACCCCCCCCCCCCCCCGGCAGTCCTCCAAGTTGTGGCCGTTCGACTTGTGGATAGGACACTAAATTTTGGAGTTGCCACCATCTTCAGAGGACGGCCAAGGTCGTTTCTCAGGGCGTGGCCCCCGTCCACCCGGAGCTGCAGCAGCTGCAGTGGTGGATGTGCCGGCCGACGGCTTCTTTTTGCCGTTGGACTTTTTCTTCTTTTTGCCACTCCCGGGGGTAGTGGTTTCGCCTTTGGAGGATTTTTGCCATCCTCTGGAGGTGGTTTGGAGTGCATCTCACGGCCCTCCGCAACTTTGGCACACTTGTCTGCCAAGCTGAAGAGCTCCGTGACGCTGGTGATCTCCTTGACCGCCAGCTTCTCCATCATCTTCTTATCTCGCACACCCTGTCTAAATGCCACGATGACAGAAGTGCTAGAGATAGAAAGAATGGTGTTTCGTACCTGGGAGAACCTCTGGATGAATTAGTGCATGGATTCTCCCCCCTTTTGCACCACTGCAAAAAGGTCCAGTTCGGTGCCTGGTCGGGTGTATGAACTCCCGAAATTGGCGGTGAACTATTGGCACAATTCCTCCCAACTATTGATAGAGTTGTGAGGAAGGCTCATGAACCAGGACCTAGCGGTCCCAGTCAAAGCTACTAGGAAGTAGTTGGCCATTACAGCCTCGTTACCTCCGGCCGCAAGGATTGCGGTGGTGTAAATTTGGAGAAACTAGGCGGGGTTAACAATCCCATCAAACTTCTTCGGCAGGTGTGGCCGGAACTTTTGTGGCCATCTGACCATGCGTAGGTGCATGGCCAGTGCAGAACAGCCTCCTCCTACTCCCTCGGGAGTAGGACTGTCTCGAGCTTCTCGCCTTTCGTGAGCGCGCCGATATGGACACGGCCATCCTGTTGACGGTAACGGCAATCAAGCTCCGCCCGGAGGTCATGAGTTGACATCTTGGTTACCGTATGAGTACGTCGCGCCCCAGAGGGTAGCGACGTAACTTGATGTGACGTAGCACACCTCCTATTCTGGGAAGCATGCGGACCAAGTCTGCCAGACACAGTCCGACGCTGCGATGGGGCCCACCCCAAAGGAGGAGGACCTTGATTGCTGATGCGGTCGGCTGCTGCTGCAACCAGATGTTCACATCAGCTCTCCACTGCTCCATTGCACCTTGGGATGCACCTGGAGGTGGTGGACATTAGAGGAGAGCACGTGCTGCATGAAGCGCGTGTTCAGGGTTGTTGTTGTTTGCCGATGCAGTGACTGACGCCGATGCACCATCACGTTGCTCATCTTGACGTGCTGGTGCAGGCGGTGGTGGTGAAGGCATGACTCCTGCTGGAACCATAGCACCTGCTGGTTGCTGCGTGTTGGAGGGATTGCCTCCAACGGGTTGAATGGCAGGGTTGCCATTGGATGATCCAGCAGCTGAGTTCACCATACTCGAAATCTCGGGCGCCCCTACCTGGTGCGCCAATTGTCGGGGTTTGGAACCGGCAGATCTCCCAACACTACTTTTGATAGATCGAGGAGTTGTAGTTCGGTAATGGGTGCACAGAGATTCAAGAAGGTGAAAGACACGTGTACACAGGGATTTACGTGGTTCGGGCCGCCTGAGCGTAATACCCTACTCCACGGGGTGTGTTGGTGATGTATTAAGCTCGGGAGTCTAGAAGAAGCTCCAGAAAAAGAAGCTCGTCTAACTCAAAGTGTTCAGCGTTGGTCTGGAGTCGTCCCTTGTGTATTGTCAACCATTCCTTTTATAGTACAAGGACTGGTCGTTACAATGTCAGCCTGGCCCGACAGGTGGCCCCGACGGTTACACACGCTTGATACACAATAAATGGGGTTAATTACCCTTAATAGCCTGGTAATGGGCCTTAACAGTGCCGTTACCAGTATTAAGGGCCATCCGATTGTGTGTCATTAATATGGTATTAATGACACTTAATCGGGTCTTGAAGTCTTTGATTGATCCTTGAAGGTCCGGAGCCGTTGGGGGGTCCACCGGCCTGATAGTTGAAGTTGAAGGTCTGGCGGTTACCAGTGGCAGCTCCGGAGCTCACCATCGTGGATGGGTAGGTCCGGTTCTGTTGGACACGTGTCAGTACCAGAGCTTCCCTCTGTCTGGGGTTAGGTCCGGGGGTGCCATATTGGTATTCTGACCGGAGCTTCCCAGGTGTGGGTGATAGCTCCGGTACTGACATGTGTCCAACAGCACCGGACCTACCCGTCCACGATGGTGAGCTTCGGAGCTGCCACGTGGTAACCGCCGGACATTCAACTTCAACTATCAGGCCGGTGGACTCCCCAACGGCTCCGGACCTTCAAGAATCAATCAAAGACTTCAAGACCCGATTAAGTGTCATTAATACCATATTAATGACACACGATCGGATGGCCCTTAATACTGGTAACGGCACTGTTAAGGCCCATTACCAGGCTATTAAGGGTAATTAACCCCATTTATTGTGTATCAAGCGTGTGTAACCACCGGGGCCACCTGTCGGGCCATGCTGACGTTGTAATGACCAGTCCTTGTACTATAAAAGGACTGGTCGACGATACACAAGGGACGACTCCAGACCACCGCTGAACACTCTGAGCTAGACGAGCTTCTTCTTCTGGAGCTTCTTCTAGACTCCTGAGCTTAATACATCACCAACACACCCCGTGGAGTAGGGTATTACGCTCAGGCGGCCCGAACCATGTAAATCCCTATGTACACGTGTCTTTCACCTTCTTGAATCTCTGCGCGCCCATTACCGAACTACAACTCCTCGATCTACCAAGAGTAGTGTCGGGAGATCTGCCAGTTCCAAACGCCGACACTAACCTAAACATTGTTATTCCATTGTTGGATCCAAACACTAACATATTCATATTAACATAAACATAGTATTACCTAATTAGACTATAGTGGCGCCGTATAATGTTTACGATAACATGATATGAGCATTATGACTAGACGATAATAACATCTACACCTAGCACATACATGGACTCTACAATCAAACAAGAAATGCTTTTCCCAAGTATATGAATAAAGAGAGACTAACAATATTATTATTATAAAGCATAAAGTCACAAAATAAAGAAAAGATACATGAGCCATACCTTGGAACTAGAGGCTCTTCTCTATAGTCTAACCTCCACTAAGGACTACAGAGAACTAGTGTATACAAGAGAGAATGCTTGAGTGGTGTGTGCGTGAAGTGAGGTCTTCCTCCCTATTTATACATGGAGTAGAGGCAGTTCCCGCCACCAAAAGCACGCGAATGAGTCACAACTACCGCCTTCAGGGCACCACAGGAGAGCGCCACACATCGGCTAATCGGGTTTGGTGCCTAGACCAAGTCGGCCGAGCAAAGGGTCGGCTAACCTGGTCTTGGCGAATACAAAGGTCGGCTAACCTGGTCAAGAGTAGACATATTTGAAACCCTAATATTGCTAAGTCAAAAGAGTAAGCCCTACGAGACTACAAATCATACTTTTGATCAAGATTTGTGCAAGTGTGATGGCATATTTGTGGAGTGGAAATATGAAGAATACTTCTTTGTTTACAATCTCTTTAATGCCAGGATGAAACATGACTACTTATTTTTTTTTTCTCATGCTCCTGTACATGAGCATGCATATTTTTTTCTTTTCTTGTAGCCATGTCTTCTACTCCTCTTTTCAAATATTTTGAAGAGAGTATTATGCATGAAAAGCATGGAGTATCTTTTGATGGTGGAATAGTATGATGGAATTCTAACTTCTAGTGTAGAAGTTTAGCATGTGCTCGTGAAATCTTGATCTTTAAAAGCATGAAAAGATTCTCAAATAGGTCTATACTAGTTTGACTAGGCTCAATGTGAAAACAAATAGCATATGAATGGGGTATATCAAATTTGAATCATCATATGGCTTTCGTAGGAATTTCTATAGGAACTTCTATTTTAGAATTTCTCCGAAAATTTAAGTTTCGCCTTTCAACTAGGACTTAAGCAGATCTTATCACTATATTTATATCCCACAACAATCTAGAATTGGACTAATCTTTTGCTACCCAGAAATTCCAAGTTTTAAGGCAAGAATATTCTAGGCCAATAAACGCAATACTTGGAGAATACTAAGTCGTATACAAGGGACTAGGGAAAATAAAATAGAACAACTATTCATCATTTCAACATGTGCAAAGTAAAGAAATATTCTTACTGCACATCTTTTTATTTTATTAACCTAGCCTATACTACATTATATTTATTTTAGATGCAAATGTGGTGGAAAGAAAGAAATAGAACAATGTAGTGCAAATGGGATGTGATATAAGTTACCTCAAGTAGGGGTCCTCCCCCAATCTTGTTCTTCTCAATCTCCATGTTAGGGGTTAAACACTTGATGACGGAAATAGGCCACTAGGTCCGCCTGTTGTTGTTGCAGCATGGTGTTGACGTTGTTGAATTGTGCATCGATTTGTTGCTGCCAGTCGTGGGTACCTTGGATGTGGTCTTAAAGTGTGTTGAGGACATCACCGGTCCTCAATTCAAGGTCGCCCATCCGTTGAATGAGTTCTGCAATTCCTTGGCCAAGGTCATGAGAACCTTGAGCCAAAATGGAACGACGTTTACTCATCGGTGGAGAAGGCAAGCTACTAGAGCTTGAGTTGGAACCATTAGGGTCTCATCCCCCTCTGGTGGCAGTCCACTCTTGCCACAATGATCCTCGGCTTCATATGTTTGAGGCTAGGTCCAGCCGGGTGCATCACCCGTCGGATCAACTTCCTCTTGGTACTCATAGGCGGGAGTAGACCGTGGAGGCATTTCCATGCCTGCTCTTCTTGAATGGCTTCTTGTTACCCTGCCATAAACATTACTCCTACGAACCTTTTCGATAGGTTGAAGAGCAATGGTTAGTTGTCAGCATTTGTATAAATGAAAATACGGGTTAGGTAACCAAATTTCATTTATATACTCGAGATAGAAAAACACTAAGGATCCATCTAGCTCATGTTTAAGAGTGTGTCCTTGCACTAGATAGTCCTCATCTATCAAGTAGTGGCTTGTTGAAATGTATTCAATTGAAACATTTTCTAACACCCCTAGTTTCATAGCAATGCGGGTAATTAATAAAGTACATTCAATTAGTCTCGTCATTTTACTGTTTTCTAACCATTGTGACATCATAGACTTGATAGAAAATTTTAATTTTTCTAACCATGGAAAAAAGGATCCTAAGTTCATTTTCGCGCACAATCCTAACATCTCCTCTAGAAAACATAGTCATAGACACCTATCTATGCATGAAACATAAAGTGAGATTTTGCAAGCAGCTATTCCTAGGACTCCTACATGCTACCTCACTAGTCAAGTCTTGACAAAAACTTTGTTTATTAAATTTAGGTAAAGTGTCTAAATCTATTAAACAACATCTATGAAAGCCTAGGACTTCGCTTAATTTTTTCATAGGAGAAAGTTTATTTTTAGAAAAACCTAAAAGAAATTCCTTCAAATCCTAATTTAAGGGTGCATAGGAATTGAATAATGAGGAGGCGTGAACCTTCCTCATCTATTTGAGCAAAATTATCCCATCCTAATGCATGCCAAATGGTAAAGAATTCGGAATCCATACCAATTTTGGAGAGTAGCGCCAGATCGTAGGCCTCCGTGTGAGCGAACTCATGATCTCAGATGAGGTTGTAGGCTTTTTGTTCAACATCATGCTTGAAGTCGAGGTCGTTGTTGTTAAGAAGCCAGAGTGGAGCATTGTTTTCTTCCATCAAGACATCATCTTGCGCACCTCCCTACCGTGAACTTGGTGTAGGTTCGGGGGAGAGGTGTGATCTTGAGTATCTCCCATGGCTCGAACTTGATGAAGCTCCCTTCCTATTCCCAAACAACTTCTTCATGCTCTTCATGGATACACAACTTGAGAACAAACAAAACAAACTCAAAGCGGATTACGCTAGTGAAAACTAAATGAAAACCCCCGACAAATTCTTTTATCAACTTGGGAGCAACTTGAAAATGCAAATGCAAAGTGCAAATAGGGATGAAAGCAAATCCTTTTGGTACTAAATTGGGAGAAGTGTTTCAACTAAGAGCAAAACAATTCCCGAGCAAGTGAGAGAGTGAGTTGGAGGGTTAAAATGAGATGAAGTGTGAAGTAACATACTGTCCCAGACATGTATAAATAGTGTAGCACCCCCCAGCGGTCATAAGAGGAAAGAATATAGCCGTTGGAGGAGGGAGAGCCAAAATGGTACCCCCCCAAGTCGGCCGACCAGGGGGCTCGACCACACTATGAGTGGCCCCCCTCTGGTCCCACTTTTGGCATGTGGTTCTCCAACGACTATATCGAGCTGTTGGGTGAATCAATCACAAAATTGCTCCAAAAAAATATTTTTCAAATAAAACTTCCCCAAATCCAATATTTTTTATTTCCTCCAAAAATCAAAGAAAATAAATATAAGTTGAGAATACAAAATTCCCAACCCCCTAAGGAAAAGCAAACATGCTATGGAAAAATGCAAAATATCCAAATGGAAAATTCCAATGAGGATGAAAAATGAGAACTACCAAATTAACCCATTGGTGAGGTCCCATCAAAAATCCGATGAGATGGATTTTCCTCCGTCTTCATGAAGCTCAATTTTATGCCTTCGGGCCCGAAGAAGTGGGCATGGCTGCTTCTTCTGCCATTCTTTCTTTGGCGGTTTAGTGTACTTGGGCTGTTCAGACTGCCCTGGCTTCTCCTTCTTTTTGAAATGTTGGCATGGACGAAAAGATGGAGTCTCCTCATAGATCAATTTCCTCATAAATGCAATGAGGGTGTCCACTTGGGGTGGTGTAACTTTGACCTTCTCGATGTGTTTAACATTCGGGACATACCTGATCTTGATCATGGAGCATTGCTCCTTCCTTGGCTGAAAGTCAAACTATTCCTCCTTGCCATTGATATGGAAGCGGGTTTCTATGGCTCCCACATCTGTGCGAGCATCCGCGATGCTAAGGAAAGGATGCCCAAGAATGAGCAGAGTTTCCTTCTCGATCTCCATGTTGAGCACCATGAAATCAACGGGTATGAATCAGTTCTGGATTTTCACCACAACATATTCGGCGATCCCCGCGGGATAGTGGACTGATGAATCGGCCAGCTGAAGCCGCAACGGCATTGGAGACAGTGTAGTGAAGTTGAGCTTATCGAAGACCACTTTTGGCATGACACTAGCACTTGCACAAGGGTCACAAAGTGTCTTGTCAAAGTGTTGTATCCCAATAGAGAAGGATATAGTAGGGCATCCTGGGTCCTTCTTTTTTGGAAGCGTGTTGAGGATAGATGTGCTGCAATCCTCAGTGAGCTTGACAACTTCTGTGGTGAGCAATGGTCGCTTGTTGTTCAATATGTGTAAAAGCCCTAAATTCAAGGTACAAGTTCATACAAGAGAATTTAAAAATTGGAATGGGGAAAAGAAATCAAATGACAATATAGAAATTAAATCAAGTCAAGCTTCAATAGAAGAGATTCAAAAATTCAAATTTAGCTCCTGTTCAAACTTTGCCAAAATAAAAATCTGAGCTCACCATTAAATCCCAAATATTGTAAGTAGCCTATCTGCAAAGTTTCAAAATTTTTGAAGCTCATTTGCTATTTAATTCAGTGACTCCATTGAATTCCATTCAAATTCAAATTCAAATTTGAATTTCATTTTAAACTTGTCCAAATTGAAAATCCAATTGAAGAATCATAATCCCCATATTTAAATTGGCCTCTCCACAAAAATCTAAGATTTTTGGATCAAGTTTGGTAGGGGAATTGAAGTTCCAGAGAGATAGACATGGAGGGGGATGTGGGACCCACTGGTCAGTGAACCATTATCGTGAGTGCTCTGTTTTCTGACTCCCCGCCGATCGATGCGCGGTGAGGGCAACACCTCACCGTCGGCAAGCAGCTGCATGGCATTTCTGGCGTCTATATAACTCCCTCCTCGCCCTTATCTTCCATTCCTAACCCCAAGTGATAAACCGAACGCTCCTTTGCTCTGTTTCGCGCTGCCGTCGAGCTCAGCACTGCCTCCTCGTCGCTCAGCTTTGCTGGCCAACCGAAGCCAGATTTCGTCATCCTACCAGCAGCAAAGTGGTACCTAAGCCTCTCTTCTACCTTCTCAAGCTTTTGGTTCATTTTTTCGTCGGCTAAATGGTGGCCTTTTTGCAGTTTTGCCGGCGCCGCTGTTCGGCCCCCGCAAGGACGTTGCTGCCTCCCTGTCGCGCCAACGCCACATACCGTCTCTCGAGCTGCTCCCTGACGCAAAAAGGATCGCCATGACACAACCCTTCTCATGGTATAAACCGTTCTTCGTTCATTCCATATGCTCAAAAAATCGTATAAAAATCAAGCAAGAAAAAGATGCGAATGATTCAAGTTTTTCTTTCCACCATTGCCCATGAACTAGCTCGCTTCTCCTTTTAATTCTCTTTCTACATGCAACCATCTGTTAATTCTTTCATGGATGTTGTTCAATACATCATAGCACACGTGGCTGCCAAATCTCAGTGGAATCCATCGAGTGTTTGTCGAGAGATTCGAGTTTTCCTTGCCGCCAATAAAAACCCATCGGTCCACCGTCAAAGTCGACTTTGCTGGCGATTTCATCCCTTTTCTCCCCTAGTCATCTTCCCTATGCTCCCAGGAATGTTCCCGACCTTTGCCCGAGCTTCTTGCGCCATTCCCGAGCAATTCCGACAATCGCCGAAACACTAGCCTCGCCGCGGCCGTCGCGCCGCCACCTCCGGCCGTCGACTCTACGATTGGACCCTACCATCGTGTTGTGCAGTCGATTTTAGGGCTAGGCGGTCATGGCCGAGCCGAGAGGAGGTCGACGCAGTCAGTCCGGCGCGCGCTGCTGCTGCTCTGGCGAGGAGCACCACCCGCATCGGGAGGTAGACGAAGGGTGGCGGGCCTCGCTTGTCAGCGACTCTTCCTCTCACATGGGGTCAGCTGCGGCACTAGATCTGGTGTGGCTATGCCAGTTAATCCCGTGGCCCTCGGTGCGTCCCAGCGCTGATTGGCCCAATTCAAATGAAGTGGGGCCGGCCGCTTTATTTAAAATTTCCAATTGGAAAATAATTCCAGAATTCCATCAAACTTCTAAAGTACATTACTCCTAGTAGATTTGCTCAACAATTTGCAAATAAATTGTGGTAGACTCATCTCAATCTTAACTTTGCAGTGGTGGAATTTGTTGGACATGAAACTCCCAGAATTTTCATAATTAATTCCTTTTATCTAACTGCTTGGGAAATTAATTACTCCTGTTATACTCATTGGAAAATTCCCAATTTTGCTCAGGACGCTCTACAGCATTCAGTTGATCTCCAGTAAAAATTTCGTGTTCATTGGACTTCATTTACTGGGCTGATAAGTCTTCCAAATCTCTATGTAGTTAAAAATTGAGAAAAGTACAGAATCAATTTCAGCTTTTTCCTCAAACTTGTAAAATCAATTTCTCCCTGTAGGAAGCTTAGAAAATTTGTGAAACAAATTTTCCTAGAACAAGTGAGACCCCCTCTATACGGTACAACCACTGGTAGACATGATAATCCTCCAGAATTACAACCAAAATTCAGAGAAGGCTTTTAATTGTTGGAATTTTAGAAACAACAAGCTTCCTTGAACATCTACAAATTTTGGTCCAGGGCTTCCTCATAGCACCTAGTGTCCACTGTAAAAATACCAAAGCCAATTAAAATCAATTACATACATGATCAGTATTGATTATATATTTTCTATAGTTTCTATATCACTCATGTACTTTATATATTGCATCTCGTATAGTGACCGAGATCGAGGATGACCCGGAGCCCTTGGAGACTCTACTTCCAGAAGCTAACTTCTCCCCTGACTCACAACCAGGCAAGCCCGGGTTAGCATTTAATTGCTATTTCAAATTTTCTATTTGTATCACCTATGTCTAGGATGAAATTTATGCATTAGGGCTAAGGTGCTTGTTACTCCACTTGCATGACCCACAAATCCCATGGAGTATTGGGTAGGTCTAGAGCTTGACGAGTAGCAAATGCCATGCTAATGTTTATAGGAATCCGATAGAAGTCGAGTAGTTGGAATCTACTCGCGAGATAGGATTTTATGACACGGGATGAATTGAATCAAAGAATGGTTTAGAATTGTGAAATTGAGACCGAGCAGCGGGTAGGATGCAGTGAGACATGGTCTCACGTGCGTAGCCCTGCTTGTGTCGATTGAGGACCGATCCGTGTGCGGCCCTACTGGACAAATTTGATCAGTACCGGATGCATACTGGGCATATGGAACCCAGGAAACCGATGTAACTTGATAACTTGGATGTCGAGGCATAGCCCATTGTTGATAGGTGTGAGCTGAGGGTAGTAAGGTGTAAATTAGCCGACGGGCACAGACACGCTTCGTGCGGGAACCTTTTGCCTGTGATGGTGGGACCGGTTCGACGTTTGACTTCTCTTGTGAAAGGTTGCTGCGTATGACGTGATGAGGAGCACGGCACACTCCTTAGGCACGGGTGTACATGATGTGTTATTCACATGTGTCCTGATTGCAATCACTGTCCCTCACGGATATTTGAGTACCGCTTGTTCACTGCGCTGTGATGTAGTAAATATTGAAGAAGTCAGGAGAATACGATGTATTGAAATATAATTGTTTTGCCACTATGTTTACTATAGATTAGGCTCATTAAAGTTACTGTTATTGAACATTTAAGCTGCTGCTATTAACTTATAAAATGACGATCGAATTATATGCGAGTCATTTACTGCTATATCCATTCCTATGTTAAGTATCCCAACATATAGAGTTCCATGTTTAGGTGAGACAGTTAAGTCTTGCTGAGCCTTCGTGCTCACGGTTGCTATATTAAGTTGTTTGCGGGTGAGATATATGAGGAAGGGCCCAAGGATGAGGCGATGCCCCCGTCGGGTTATACCGCCGAATGGGAGCCCTGCATGCCGCATTAATTTTGTGTGTGGCTAGTGTGTAGCGTCCGCGGGCTGGACGGCTGCACTTTTGTATAGCTAGGCTGAGAGTTTAGCTATAAATATTATCTTCCGCTATATATTAAGTATTGTAAAAGACTTCCGCTTTTTATATAAATAAAATTTTGTATTTTGACGTATTCTTTTCGTGTGTGCTGTTGGGTGCCGCATCGCACGGCACCACCCTCTGCGATTCCTGGAATGTGTGGACCCCGGTCCCCACAGCCTGGTATCAGAGCTGCATTGGGAATAGCACACTCGAAAAGAGCCTATTTTGTGAAACTGGAGAGTAGTCGAATGAGGATTAGTACTATGCCCACATAAGGTCTATTATAGTATTAGTTACTTAAGGTGGCAAACTAACTTATGTGTTATTAAATTCTGTAACGATGCTCTGATGTCAGGTAAGAGGTAAGGTACGCCACCGCAAGCAGATCAATTGCGGTAATCTCACCATGTGAGAGGTAGCATGTGATTGTTTCCGTGGCTTGGCACGGAAATGTTAATATGAGTCTCTGAAACTTTCCATGTTTCTGAGAACATATGGCATGCAGTACCCCAACGTGCTACAAAATTAGTGGGAGCCCCCGTCGGGTGGGACATAACCCAATGCACCCCCTACTAGTGCAGCACTATGCAAAGACGTGGGACCCCGTCGGGTGGTAGAAAACCCGGTCATGTACATCGAGACGTGGCTTAACTCAAGGCGGCCCATATGGAATGATACGGGACGGATGTTTTTACTTTCATATATATTATTGTGAACTGTTCGCCTGTGCGGGCTGTGCCGTACGGCACCATATGTTTGATCTATCATTTGTGTGTAGATGCAGTACACTAACCACGTTTAAGTAGCTCGAGTAGAAAATGTTTGCGAGTGAAAGTCATTCCTGCCACCGTTGAGACGTATGCCGGAATACCGGCTTAATATTTTCTTGGTTAGGGTGTAGTATCGGCATTGCATTCGAGTTTCAGCAGGCACATCGACGACATTATCCGTGCTGGTGTTGTGACTCGACAACAAATAAAAATTCCCAACTTAGGACTAAGGTTGAATTTGTAATCTCTGTTTTGGAGCGTGCTGGTCAGATTTAAAATTAATCATAGGGTCGCTGCGGTATGCAGGCCTGTGATTTGGGAACTTGAGGAAGTCCTCCACAAGTTTTATTTTCAGCTCCAAGGCATATTTCAAGATTTAAAACTTGAAAACTTCATTTCAATTTAAAGGGTCCAGTCCCTGGTTCAAACTATGAAATGGACAGAAAATTGACTAAGTTTGGAACAGCATAACTTCCTGTATATTTCACACCTATAGGTCTACCATACATGATTGGAAAGTTTAGAGTCCTATAAAACTCTTATGTTCAACTCCAGATCAGAATACCCCTGTAAACTAATGAAAAATTCAAATTTCCAAACTCTGTGAAATCTGGACAGAGTCTGGACAGTTTTTGTATCTTGTCATTATGTTGATCATATATCATCATAGATTAAACTAATGACTTCATGTAATGCATTTATGTAATCCTGAGGATGTATGCAACAATGTTGTAATTGATGATTTTTGCATATGTTGATGTTTTGTATCTGGAAAAATGTGGACAAAATCAGCCTTAAACAGAGGAGATGCTGTCAAAATTTTTCCAGAGAACTGTCAACTTGCAAAAATCATATCTCCTTATACAGGGATGATATGGAGGCAAATAAATACATTATGGAAATCTATTTGAGTGTAATACAACTTTGTAGTTGAACTCAAGTTCTGAATGTGCCTCTAACTGGATGAAAATT
The DNA here is from genome assembly GCA_036927565.1 of Tuctoria greenei. NCBI lineage: Eukaryota > Viridiplantae > Streptophyta > Magnoliopsida > Poales > Poaceae > Tuctoria > Tuctoria greenei. Next base: position 218,548,288 of record JAYESD010000001.1, on the reverse strand, counting down.
TTGAATTTCTCCAGACTGGTCAGATGGAACAGAACTGTGACAGAATTCCAGTGTTATGTTTCATTTGGCATTTCAATTTGAATTCACTTTCATAATTCAATTTCCATATCCATGATCTGTTTATAAACCAAGTTTGTTGAATTTGAGTATTTGACTCATTCAAGTGCTCATTTTATAGATGACGGATGTGATGCTATGACCGGACAGATGGGTATTTTCCACATGCGCCAACCGTCCGGGCTTCCCGAGCCCGCTAAGGGAGGTGATCCAACAGTTTGGATTCATCAAGATGCCATGCTATTGGGGTCAAGAGACAGTGGACAGAGGCGTACTGTCATGTACCGTATTGGTCGACATCCCGGTAACTCCGCGTTTCTATGGATGGGCCCCTTTTTCGGTCACGATCCAGGGAGCTCGTTTGGAGGACACATGGGCCTTTGCAGCGGGTGAAGCGCTTATGAAGCTTTGTGAGCTTCATCAAAATGCTATGGCTGGGACACAATTTGCTCTCTTTCCGGTCAGTGGTGTTGCTGGTTTTGAGTGGCAATGTCGTATGGTTTTGGCCTATCGACCATATAGCGACACAACCTCGACGACACTTGGGACATATGCCGCTGCATCCAGCATGGTGGTTCTGGTACAAGGTGCAATCCTGCAGGAGCATATCTAAGCTTTGAGGCAAGCGACTGAACGGGGTGACACTATTGATTATATCATTGAGAACCTACGCTCGTTTCTGGCTCCGATGAATCACCGACTAAATCAATGCGAGAATCAGTTGCATCACACTTGCACTAGCCTGCAAAAAGCTCGCGCCGAACTGAGGCAAACTCGCATAGAACTGCAGCAAGCTTGTGAGGGGCTGCAGGTGAGTCAATTGGAGGTGCAACAACAGCAAGAGTGGCTGTTGGTAGTCACTGAGGAACGAGACGCAGCCATCAAAGAAGCCCAGAATTGGGAGTACGAGGCAGAACAACTTCAGGATAATGTGATTGAGGCCAAAGCACAATTACAACCAGTTGTGTATCCACCGGCTCCTGATATACCGCTGAATATGGGTGAACAAGTGCCTTCAGATCCTGAGGATGAAGAAGATCCAGAGATAGTAGAGTATGCCGATGACGATGCATCGGAGTAGGATGGGGCAGGACTACTGCCATCACGGGGCAACGCCTAGATAGTAGTTGCTCGTGTTTATTTTGTGGCCATGTTTGTGTCATATTATAAATAGTAGTGGGTGTGTAGAAGATGACAAGGTGTGTATGACGACTCATGTGGACCAAGTATAGTTGAGATGCACTTCCATAGAGGGAGTCCATCATTTTGGAAATCACTATTGTACACTTGGTCATGAGATAATATATCTTGTATAAAGTTTGTACTTTATCAATATATGTGAATGTTATGCAATTATACAATTGTCAATACTCACACTACTATGGTATAAAATGGATGAAAAAACGAGCATGTTGCTGATTTAAATCATGTGGATCCAGAATGGTGCGTACGCGTTCGACGCCCGAGATGGGAGGCTTGAGCCATGGTCGTGAGGACGAATCTCCGACCCGGGATCAAGCTGCAACACCGCAGCAACAAGTTCCACCATCACCACCTCCTGAACATCCGAGGACGTTCGCGGAGATTCTGGCTGCAGTAATCAGCTCGCGCGACGAGAAAACCGAGTTATTGCGAATGCTGGTGCAGAATTCGTCCCGTCAAGGGGGACGACAAGACAATGGGCAACGCCAGCACCAACAAAGCTCGTATTCGGATTTCTTGGCAACACACCCACCGGTCTTCACGGAGGCCGGGGAGCCTCTAGAGGCGGACAACTTCATCTGCACACTCGAGGCAAAGTTCGGTTTGCTGCAATGCACCGAACAGCAGAAGACGTTGTTTGCAGCGCAACAGCTTCAAGGATCCGCCGGTGCTTGGTGGGCGAACTTCATTGCCTCACCGCCGGCCGGTCATGCGGTCACGTGGACCAAATTCCGGGAGGCGTTCCGTGCCTACCATATCCCTCCTGGAATAATGAAGAGGAAACTTCAAGAATTCTTGGAGCTAAAGCAAGGCGGGAGGAGTGTCCACGAATACTCCCGCGTGTTCAATCATTTGGTGCAGTACGCACCCGAATATGTGGGTACGGAAGATAAGAAGAGAGACATATTCTTCCGGGGCTTGAATCCAAAGATGAAGGTCCAACTCGCACAGAGCAATCGCGACACCTTTAACGACATAGTCTATGCCGCGATTATACAGGAAGCTTCTCAGCGCGAGCTCATTTCTGATAAGAGGAAGCGGAGCGCGCCATTGAGCAGCAGCGTGGTGGTCCACAAAAATACCGCGTGGTGTATCGCTCACCATCCGGTCAGCGATGGCAGCCACCGGCGCGACCGCAGCAATTCCGTGGTCAATCTTTCAACGCGCCGCGTTTTCAACCACCACGTCCACAACAGCAGCAGCAGCAAAGGATGGCCCCGCGTGCATATCCACCTCCACCACGTGCACCAGGATTCCGTCCGCAGATTGGAGGGAACCCGACACAGTACACGTGCTATACGTGTGGCCGTGCCAGGCATTTTCTGAAGGACTGCCCCGAGCAGCGTCAAGGCAGCGGGCAAGCACCATATCGGAGTGCCATTCAACCCCGCAACCAGCCCAAGAAACCAGCATCAAAACCCAGCAACGTCCACCACTTAGATCTTGAAGACATGCCGGAAGTTGAACCTATTCTCGCGGGTACGTTTTCTCTACTCCAAAATCCCATACTCATACTTTTTGACTCCGGTGCCACCCATAATTTCATTAGCCAATCTTATGTTGTCAAGCATCAATTATCTATCACTCCCACAAAAAGTCCATACTTGATTTGCTCTCCGGGTGGAAAAATAGCAGCGGACATGAAAGTCCATAAAGAACAACTTTGGATGAGTGTGAATATCTATCCGACTTCTCTAATTGTATTAGAGGGTCAAAAGCTTGATGTTCTCCTAGGGATGTCATGGCTGCACCGTCATGGTGCTGTTCTCGACATTGTTCCACGTATGGTCCAATTGAACTCTCCACTACATAAACCACACGCTCTCATTCTAGGCCACCTTATCCATGAAATTCCAGCCACCTACAACACGGAAGCCACAAATCTTAAAGATATTTGTGTGGTCCGTGAATATCCGGACGTTTTTCCCGACAACCTTCCGGGTATGCCACCGGATAGGGACATCGTGTTCAAGATTGAACTCATTCCGGGAACCACGCCTATTTCCTGAAGGCCGTACAAGATGGCACCAAATGAATTGGCGGAATTAAAGGAGCATTTGAAGGACCTGCTGGACAAAGGTCTCATCCACCCAAGTTCATCACCTTGGGGCTGCTCCGCATTATTTGTGAAGAAGAAGGACAAGACGTTACATCTATGTGTGGACTATCATCCGCTCAATGCCGTGACGATCAAGAACAAGTATCCACTACCGCGCATCGATATTTTATTCGATCAATTAGTGGGTGCTAAAGTATTCTCGAAGATGGATCTTCGGTCCGGATATAATAAAATAAAAATCTGACCGGAGGATATACCGAAGACGGCATTTTCAACGAGATACGGGCTCTATGAATATATCGTCATGTCGTTCGGGCTTACCAACGCGCCGGCTGACTTCATGTACCTCATGAATTCTGTTTTCATGCCGGAGTTGGACAAGTTTGTCTTGGTCTTCATCGATGATATTCTGGTTTATTCAAATTAGAAGAAGAACACACAAGACACTTGCATATCGTGATCCAACGATTGTGAGATCACAAGCTTTATGCAAAATTCAGCAAGTGTGAGTTTTGGATCAAACAAGTACCATTTCTTGGTCACATTATTTCAGCGGAGGGTATCGCTGTAGATCCAAGCAAAATTGTACAAGTGCTGAAATGGAAGTCTCCAACGTGCGTCGATGAAGTTCGCAGTTTCCTCGGATTAGCGGGATATCATCGGAGGTTCATTCCGAGCTTCTCAAAAATCGCTAAACCAATGACAGAGCTGCTGAAAAAGGGGACTAAATATATATGGAGCAAGGCATGTGAGGATGCATTTCAAGCATTGGTGAAACACCTCACAACAGCCCCAATGTTAGCTCAGCCGGATACGACCAAATCTTTCGACGTTTATTGTGATGCGTCCAGCATTGGTCTCGGCTGCGTATAATGCAAGATGGCCGTGTGATCGCGTATGGATCACGGCAGCTCCGGAATCATGAGCAGAATTATCCAACTCATGACCTTGAGATCGCTGCCGTGCTACTCGCTCTGAAAATGTGGAGGCATTATTTACTCAGAAATTTAGTGCACCTCTACACTGATCACAAGAGTCTAAAATATATCTTCACTCAGAAGGAACTGAATATGCGACAGCGAAGATGGTTAGAATTGATCAAAGATTATGAGATAGAAATTCACTACCATCCCGGCAAGGCAAATGTAGTTGCCGATGCACTGAGCCGCAAGTCTCACGTCACTAATCTGTCCATTACCCCTATGGAAGAGGATGAGCCGAGTTTATACTTGGTTCCATATGGGGCGTTATATAATCTTGCTCTCATCCCTACTATACGAGAGGAGATTATGGAAGCTCAAAAGAAAGACGTGGATATGTCGCACATTCGGAGGAGAATGAAGAATGGGGAAATGAAGTGCTTCCGAAGTGATGAAGATGGTACCCTGTGGTTCAAAGACCGTATCGTGGTACCCCGAGACATAGAACTTCAGAAAAAAATCTTGTATGAAGCTCACTTGTCCAAGTATTCTATTCATCCGGGCAGCAACAAGATGTACCAATATTTGAAAAACAGATTTTGGTAGACACGGATGAAGAGAGAAATTGCAAAGTATGTATCGGAGTGTGATACGTGACGGCGGGTGAAAGCCGGCCACATGAGAAAGGCCGGACAGCTGGAACCATTGAAAATTCCAGCGTGGAAATGGAAGGACATTAGTATGGGTTTCATCATCGGGTTACCTCTCACCTTCCACAAGCATGATTCGATTTGGGTGATAGTCGATCTACTAACCAAATCAGCTCATTTTATTCCGATACATACAACGTACCACCAAGAAGTATGCAGAATTGTATATTGCAAGAGTCATGTGCTTGCATGGAGTTCCCCGGACGATTATTTCAGATCATGGTGCGCTGTTCGTTGCTCGTTTCTGGGAGCAGCTGCACGCGTCATTGGGGACGAAACTAATCCGAAGCTCCGCATATCACCCGCAAACTAATGGTCAAACTGAACGAGTAAATGAAGTTCTTGAAGATATGCTACGCGCTTGTGCCATCCACCACGGTAAAAATTGGGATAATCATTTGCCATTGGCGGAGTTCTCATATAACAATGGCTATCAAGCTAGTATCAAGATGGCGCCGTATGAAGCTCTCCACGGCCAGAAATGTCGCACACCACTAAACTGGTGTGAGTCCGGTGAGCTGGTTGTATACGGAATTGATCTTGTAAATGAAACCGAAGAACGAGTGCGAGTGATCCAAGCCAATCTCAAGGCTGCTCAATCTTGTCAGAAGAGCTATGCGGATACAAGACGTCGACCACTCCACTTCGACATTGGAGACCATGTTTATCTTCGTGTCTCTACGATGAAAGGAATTCATCGTTTCAGAGTGAAGGGAATGCTTGCTCCACGATTCATCGGTCCGTTCGCTGTCATTGAAAAATGCGGTCCCGTGGCCTATCGTTTGGAGTTACCAGCGTCACTTCCAGGAGTTCATAATGTATTCCACATTTCTCAGCTGCAGAAATGTCTTAAATCCTCAGCTGAAATCTACACCGACGATATTGAGGATCTCCAACTGGATCTCACTTATTCTGAGTATCCAATCCGGATTATCGATGAAAAGACTCGCACCACCAGAAACCAGACTTTGTACTTCTACAAAGTCTTGTGGAGCAACCATACCACTGAGGAAGCAGCATGGAAAGGCGAGGTCTATCTCCAATCGAACTATCCAGAGTTATTATCATCGCATATCCGGTAATCTTTTTACCTCCGTCTCTTGTATTTGTAATCTCGGGATGAGATTCTTTAAGGGGGGGAGGAATGTAAAAGCCCTAAATTCAAGGTACAAGTTCATACAAGAGAATTTAAAAATTGGAATGGGGAAAAGAAATCAAATGACAATTTAGAAATTAAATCAAGTCAAGCTTCAATAGAAGGGATTCAGAAATTCAAATTTTGCTCATGTACAAACTTTGCCAAAATAAAAATCTGAGCTCACAATTAAATCCCAGATATTCTAAATAGCCTCTCTGCAAAGTTTCAGAATTTTTGAAGATCATTTGCTATTTAATTCAGTGACTCCATTGAATTCCATTCAAATTCAAATTTGAATTTGAATTTCATTTGAAACTTGTCCAAATTGGAAATCCAATCGCAGAATCATAATCCCCATATGTAAATTGGACTCTCCACAAAAATCTAGGATTTTTGGATCAAGTTTGGTAGGGGAATTGAAGTCCCAGAGAGATAGACTTGGAGGGGATGTGGGACCCACTGGTCAGTGAACCATTACCGTGAGTGCTCTGTTCTCTGACTCCCCGTCGATCGACGCACGGTGAGGGCAACACCTCACCGTCGGCAAGCAGCTGTGTGGCATTTCTGGCATCTACATCACTCCCTCCTCGCCCTTATCTTCCATTCCTAACCCCAAGGTATAAACCCAACGCTCCTTTGCTCTGTTTCGCGCTGCCATCGAGCTCAGCACCGCCTCCTCGTCGCTCAGCTTTGCCGGCCAACCGAAGCCAGATTTTGTCATCCTCCCAACAGCAAAGTGGTACCTAAGCCTCCCTTCTACCTTCTCAAGCTTTTGGTTCATTGTTCCGTTGGCTACATGGCGACCTTTTTGCAGTTTTGCCGGCGCCGCTGTTCGGCCGCCACAAGGACGTTGCTGCCTCCCCGTCACGCCGACGGCACAGACCGTATCTCGAGCTGCTCCCTGAAGCAAAAAGGATTGCCAGGACACAAACCTTCTCACAGTACAAACTGTTCTTTGTTTCATTCCATATCGCGTGAATGATTCAAGTTTTTCTTTCGGCCGTTGCCCATGAACTAGCTTGCTTCTCCGTTTCATTCTCTTTCTATGTGCAACCATCCATTAATTCTTTCATGGATGTTGTTCAACACATCATAGCGCACGCACCTGCCAAATCTCAGTGGAATCCATCGAGTGTTTGCCGAGATATTCGAGTTTTCCCCGCCGCCAATAAAAACCCGTCGGTCCACCGTCGAAGTCGACTTTGCCGGCGATTTCATCCCTTTTTATCTCCCTAGTCATCTTCCCCATCTCCCAGGAACGTTCCCGACCTTTCCCCGAGATTCTTGCGCCATTCCCAAGCAATTCTGACGATCGCCGAAACTCTAGCCCTGCCGCCGCCGTCGCGCCGCCACCTCCGGCCGTCGCCGCCACGATTGGACCCTACCGTCTTGTTGTGCAGTCAATTTTAGGGCTAGGCGGTCACGGCCGAGCCGAGAAGAGGTCGACAAAGCCAGTCCGGCGCGCGCCACCGCTGCTCCGGTGAGGAGCGCCGCCCGCGTCGGGAGGTAGACGAAGGGTGGTGGGCCCTGCTTGTGAGCGGCTCTTCCTCTCGCATGGGATCAGCTGCGGCACTGGATCCAATGTGGCTACGCGGGTTAATCCCGTGGCTCTCGGTGCGGCCCAGCGCTGATTGGCCCAATTCAAATGAAGTGGGACCGACCACTTTATTTAAAATTTCCAATTGGAAAATAATTCCAGAATTGCATCAAACTTCTAAAATCTATTACTCCTAGTAGATTTACCCAAAAATTTCCAAATAAATTCTGGTAGACTCATCTCAATCTCAAATTTGCAGTGGAGCAATTTGCTGGACATGAAACACCCAGAAGTTTCATAATTAATTCCTTTGAGCTAACTGTTTGGGAAATTAATTACCCCTGTTGTACTAATTGGAAAATTCCCAATTTTGGACAGGACACTCTACAAAGTTCAGTTGATATCCAGTAAAAGTTTCAAGTTCATTGGACTTCATTTACTGGGTTGACCAGTCTTCCAAATATCTATGTAGTTAAAAATTGAGAAAAATACAGAATCAATTTCAGCTTTTCCCCAAACTTGTAAAATCAATTTCTCCCTGTAGGAAGCTTAGAAAATTTGTGAAACAAATTTTCCTAGAACCAGTGAGACCCCCTCTGTATGGTACAACCATTGGTAGACATGATAATCCTCCAGCATTACAACCAAAATTCAGAGAAGGCTTTTACTTGTTGGAATTTTAGAGACAAAAAGCCTCCTTGAACATCTCCAAATTTTGGTCCAGAGCTTCCTCATAGCACCTAGTCTCCAATGTAAAAATCCCAAAGCCAATTAAAATCAATTACATACATGATCAATATTGATAAGATCTTTTCTATAGTTTCTATATCACTCATGTACTTTATATATTGCATCTCATATAGTGATCGAGATCGAGGAGGACCGGGAGCCCTTGGAGACTCTACTTCCAGAAGCTTACTTCTCCCCTGACTCACAACCAGGCAAGCCTGAGTTTGCATTTAAGTGCTATTTCAAATTTGCTATTTGTATCACCTATGTCTAGGATGAATTTTATGCATTAGGGCTAAGGTGCTTGTTACTCCACTTGCATGAAACCCCATGGAGTATTGGGTAGGTCTAGAGCTTGACGAGTAGAAAATGCTATGCTAATGTTTATAGGAATCCGATAGAAGTTGAGTAGTTGGAATCTACTCGTGAGATAGGATTTTATCACAATGATGAATTGAATCAAAGAATGGTTTAGAATTGTGAAATTGAGACCGAGCAGCGGGTAGGATGCAGCGAGACGTGGTCTCATGTGCATAGCCCTGCTTGTGTCGACTGAGGTCTGATCCGTGTGCAGCCCTGCTGGACAAGTTTGAACAATACTGGATGCATATTGGGCATATGGAGCCCAGGAAACTGATGTAACTTGATAAATTGGATGTCGAGACATATCCCATTGTCGATAGGGGTGGGCTGAGGGTAGTAAGGTGTAAATTCACCAGAAGGCATAGACACGCTCCGCGGGAACCTTATGCCCGAGATGGTGGTACCGGTTTGGCATTTGAGTTCTCTTGTGAAAGGTTGCTGCGTATGATGTGATGAGGAGCACGACACGCTCCTTAGGCACGGGTGTACGTGACGTGTTATTTGGGTGTCTTCTGATTGAATCACCGTCCCTCACGGTTATTTGAGTACCGCTTGTTCACTGCGCTGTGACGTAGTAAATATTGAAGAAGTAAGGAGAATACGATGTATTGAAATATAATTGTTTTGCCACTATGTTTGCTATAGATTAGGCTCATTAAAGTTACTGTTATTGAACATGTAAGCAGCTGCTATTAACTTGTAAAATGACGACCGGATTATATACGAGTCATTTACTTCTAAATCCATTTCTATGTTAAGTATCTCTGCATATAGAGTTCCATGTTTAGGTGAGACAGTTAAGTCTTGCTGAGCCTTCATGCTCACGGTTGCTATATTAAGTTGTTTGCAGGTGAGATATATGAGGAAGGGCCCGAGGATGATGCGATGCCCCCGTTGGGGTATACCGCCAAATGGGAGCCCTGCACGCTGCAGTAATTTTGTGTGTGGCTAGTGTGTAGCGTCCGCGGGCTATACGACTGCACTTTTGCATAGCTAGGCTAAGAGTTTAGCTATGAATATTATCTTACGCTGTATATTAAGTATTGTAAAAGACTTCCACTGTTTATATAAATAAAACTTTGTATTTTGACATATTCTTTTCATTTGTGCTGTTGAGTGCCGCATTGCACGACACCACCCTCTGCGATTCCTGGAATGTGTAGACCCCATTCCCCACAATAAGTCCTTGAGATAGCGAGCATAAGTTAGTACTTGCATCACATCCATCAAGGGCACATTGATGAGGATCTTCTGGATGACCTGGACAAAGCAGTTGAATTGCTCATCACATGTTGTCTTTCGATTTCTTTGAGGGAATGGCATGAAGGTAGTGTCCCAAAATTGTCTTGCCATTCTCCCACTAAGCTTTTCTTCTTTGTTAGAAGGGACTCCTTCCTTGTTCTTCTGAACTGTTCTCTCCCCTTGAGTAGGGTACGGTGGGTCACAAGTGGTCTTTCCTCCTCTCGTAGCCACAACACTCACATTTTCTAGGGGAGCTTCGTGCTGCTCCGAAAAGGTTCCATTTTCCAATGGATGGACAACAGCTACCAATTGAGCTAATTGAGTCTCCAACATCTTGTTGAAGCTCAACTAGTTCTTGAAGGCAGAAGCTAATCCTCCACTGTTGACATTGATGTTCTACAGGGTCTTGTCACTAGCCGACAACTTCTTGGATAGGGCATCATTTATTTATAGTTGGCTAATGGCAAGTTCCTTCAAGTTGGGCTGATTTCCATTGCCATTGTTGTTGTTGTAGCCCCTTTGAAAGAAAGGGTGTGGTTGGCCCCACCCTTGACCTCCTGAATGGTAGTCATTGTTGAAATTTCCATTGTTGGCTAAGTATAAGGCATCCTCACAGGTCTTGGGGCAGTCACTCCCCATATAACCCGTGTTGCCACAGACCTCACATGTCATGTGAGAGACTAAGGCCTTGGGGTGCCAAATATCTCTCCATTGGCTTCACAGCCCAACTTCTTCATCAGGACGTCCAATTTGGCAGCGATCATGTCCACCTCTTTCAAGGTGTGCATGCATTGCTGTCGGGGCTAGAGACACTCAACGCATGTTGGAGATCACCTTCTCAATGAATTCCTTAGCTTCGGGCACCGTAAGTGAGAAGAAGACTCTTCCAGCAGCTGCATCCACATGGTCACGGGCTGATGGTGTCAGCCCCATGTAGAACTTTTGGATGATGAGCCAATCATCCATCCCATGGTGGAGGCAGGCTAGGATGTACTCCTACAGCCTTTCCCAAGCCCCGAGAATGGACTCCATGGGCTCTTGCTGGAAGCTTGAGATTCTTCCACATAGGGGATTGGTTTTGCCCAATGGGAAGAATTTGGCCAGGAATGTTGTAGAACACTTTTCTCAAGTGTTTATAGCACTTCGGTTCACGTAGAACCACTGCTTCGCTCTCCCAAGTAGGGAGAACAGAAATAGTTGAAGACGGATGGCATTAGGCATGACATCCTTGATCCTGAAAGTGCTACAGATCTTAAGAAATTATTGCAGGTGAGCACTTCCATCCTCCTTGGCTTTCCCATAGCAGGGATTAGCCCGCACCATAGTGATTAGGATAGTCTTGATTTCGAAGTTTATGTCTCATGTGTTGACATTGGGCCCTGTAGGCACATTGTCAGCAGAGGGAGACAAAAACTCACGAATGGTTTTCTGGGCTATTGGCTTGCAGCGTGATGGTGCGGAAATGACGGGTTTCCTTGCCGACAAGATCACCTGAGGAGGAACGACATGAGGTCAAACTATTCTCAGCAGTGATTCGGGATCTTCAACATAGTTTGTCGGCAAACGGAAACCAATCATACACTACCCTGTTCTCACATCCAAGAATGCAAAAACAAAGAAAGGTTATCCTACTAAAAACCTAATAGAATCCTATATACCACATGATCATGCAAATCTTCTGTGCCTTCTCTGGCAACGGTGCTATAAATGCTTGTTGGTACTTCTTAACATCTACAGTTCATCCTAGCAACAGGTGCTAGTTATGCAGTTGGCACTAGACTAACCTAAGCTAAAGCAAGATGAGTTATGCTAGCACATGGAAAGTATCGCTGTAGCATTTCACCCAAGAGTATTCCCTAGGGTATCGTATTTGTTTTATCCCAATGGAAGTTAATTGAAGAGTGGCAAGATCAAAGGAAGAATAGGGTGTTCTAGTGAGGAGTCTAGTAGGATGGGCAAATGATGTCGTGAGGGTAGTGTGACACACACCTAAGCAATCTACTCTAATGGGTAAGAATGTCATAGTGAAGGTCAAGTTACGAGATGAAGTTAACCCTACTGTGCTCTAATTACTCATATACATAGTCTATTAGTGTACATATGAGTATGCTAACATGAATACTAGGGCTTACTAGTCCAACACATCGGGCACGGGTTTACCCTTGAAAACATCAGGACGATTCCTGCTACGAGCATGTGGTGTACCCAAACGTGGGGGAGTACAAAGGATGGACAGGGCTGTCAACACCTGCCACCTACAAATACTTGTGGGTCTACGAGACATTCAATGCTACTTAACTATCTAAGCACCACACTTACATGTTAAGTAAATACCTTAAGAGCCTAGGTACAAGCATCATCCTAATGCAATGACTAACCTAAACATAGTTGAACCAATGTTGGATCCAACCACTAACATATTCACATTAACATAATCATATTATTACCTAATTAGACTATAGTGGTTGTGTATGATGTTTACGATAACATGATATGACCATTATGAACAAACTATAATAACATTTACACCTAGCACATACATGGACTCCACAATCAAACAAGAATCATTTTGCCCAAGTATATGAATAAAGAGAGACTAATAATATTATTATTGTAAAGCATAAAGTCACAAAATAAATAAAAGATACATGAGCCATAACTTTCCCAATTTGGACTTGGGAGTAGAGGCTCTTCTCTATAGCCTAACCTCCAATAAGGACTAGAGAGAACTAGTGTATGCAATAGAGAATGCTTGAGTGGTGTGTGTGTGTGTGTGTGAAATGAGGTCTTCCCCCTATTTATACATGGAGTAGAGGCGGTTCCCGCCACCAAAAGTGCGTGAATGAGTCACCACCGCCTTCAATGCACCACAGGAGAGCGCCACGCATTGGCTGACCGAGTTTGGCACCAAGACCAAGTCGGCCGAGCCAGAGGGTCGGCCGACCTAATCCTGCCCCCCCCCCCCCCCCCCCCCGCCTTGCTTTCTCCTAGTGGCTGGCAGTTGGGTCCAAGCCTCATCGCCGCGTGAATTGACGTTGGATTCCCTCGGATACACCTGGGAATGGGTCCATAGATCCATGTGATGCCACATGTCATTGCGTGATTGGTTGGAGTGGCATTTTTTAGGATTGCTTCCCTCATTCTTCATCAATTCTGCATAAAAACTCTTGCATGCACTATTTCTCCAAGTACAAGTGGAATTATGTCAAATCTAAGGGTGATGTGTGAAGAAATATTTATTCCTTCGCATATTTGAGTTATATTGATGGTCAAAATTGGTATATAATGACTGTCTACACACACCACTAAAGCATTCTCTCATTGTATACACTTGTTCTCTCTAGTCCTTAGTGAAGGTTAGGCTATAGAGAGGAGCCTCTAGTCCTGAGTCAAAATTGGGAAAGGTATGGCTCATGTATCTTTCTTTTCTTTTGTGACTTTATGCTTTGTTGACGGCTTTTATATACCAATTTCACCTGTCAATGTAACTCAATTATGTGATGGAATTGTCATTTTTTGCACACATCACCTTTCTATTTAACCTATTTCCACTTGTCCTTGGAGAAATAGTGCATGCAGGGAATTATTGCAGGAAATGAGGTAAAAGAGGGGGAGCAATCATATAAAATATCATCCCAGCCAATCAAGCGATGGCATTTGGCACCACATGGCTCAAATGGCCCACAAACATAAGTATCCAAGGCTATCCAACGGCGTAGCACCCATATCAAGGGATGGGACCCACTTGGCAGCGACCTGGAGAAAGCACACGAGAAATGGTGCAAAGGCTAGGTCAGCCGACCCCCTCCCCCCCCCCCCCCCCCCCAGTCGGCCGACCTAGTCCTAGCGCCGAACTCGGTCAATCGCCACATGTTGGCTCCTACCGACTTGAATAAGTCAGTTTTGACTGATTCACGCCCTTTTGGTGGCGGGAACCAACCCTTCTCCACCTATAAATAGGACCCCCTACCCTCACTTCACACACACCCCACTTGAGTATTCATCCATTGTATCCACTACTCTCCATAAGTTTAGAGGAGTATAGGCTGTGGAAAGGAGAGTCTCTAGTCCATAGTAAAAGTAGGAGAGGAGTAGAAGGATTCTCTTCCCAATTCCTAATTAGGAAAGGTATGACTCTCATATTACTATTTGTATTTGTGACTTTGCTCTTAATAAAGACGTTATCTTTAGTCTTCTATTGTTCATATACTTGGATGAAGCGTTTCTTGTTTGATTGTGGATTCCATATATGTGGTAGGAGTCGTAATTATGATTATGCTATACCATTCCCATTATATCATCATAAACACTACAAACCCCCACTATAGTCTAATTAGCTATGACATGATTATGTTAATATGAATCACTTATGCTATGGATTAATATTGGTTCATTGATGATTTAGTTCATTGCCTTAGGATGGCTTGTGCGTAGGCTCTTAAGGTAATTACTTAATATGCTAGCATGGTGCTAGGATAGATAAGTAACATTGAATGTCTCATAGACCAACGGATTGAAGAGGTAGGCAATAGGTGGTGACAGTCCTATCTATCCTTTGTAATCCTTCACATTCGGCTATGCCACAGTCTATTGTTGGAGTCGTCCTAGTATTGCTAGGGTAAACCCGTGCCTGATGTGTTAATCCACTTAGTAGGAGAATTCATAATTAATATAATCATTAGTAACTAACTTAGGCTATGTATATGTACACTAGAAGCACAATAGGAGTCTCTACCTAACTCTTAGTCTAGTTCATCTTTACCTCATTTATCTCCTTAGGATAGAATGCTCTTGTGTGTCTCACACTAGCTCCAAATATCATTTATCCATCCTCGCTAGAACCCTACCTAGACTAACCTAGCCTCTTCATTTGATGATTGCTTTCCTTCCACCTAGCCTTCGTTTGGGAGGACATAAATGACATCCTTTGGGAATAGAATTAAAGTGGAAATGCTACATCGATAAATTCCATGTGCTTGCAAACTTACATCCATAATCTAAAAACTATTAACAAGCATTTATGGCACCCTTGCTAGAAATGAATTGTTAGCAGTGCGTAGGAAATATGAACAAGCATTTCTGGCGCTGTTGCTGGGGAAGGCAGCTGAAGTATTGCATGATTGAGTGAATAGGATAGAACCCTGGTAGGTTTTAGTAGGATAACCCTTCTTTGTTTTCGCATTTTATGTGGAAACAGGGTAGTTATGTCTAGTTTTCGCTTGCCGGAAAACTTTGCTGAAGATCCTGAATCCCTTCTGAGAGATCGACCTCATGTCGTTACTCCTCAAAAGCTTCGAGCGGCAAAGCAAACCAGCACAACTGCACCAACAATCAAAACACAAATGGCCCAGAAGACCCTTCATGAGTTTTCGACTCCCTCTGCTAACAATGTGCCTGTTGGGCCCACTGTTAACACGGGAGACGTGAAATTCGAAGTCAAGACTGGCCTAATCACTATGGTGCAAGCCAACCCATTTTGTGGGAAGGCTAACGAGGATGCAAGTGCTCACCTGCAACAGTTCCTTGAGATCTGCAACACTTTTAAGATCCAAGACGTATCTCCTGATGCTGTCTATCTTATGCTGTTTCTGCTCTCTCTTCTTGGGAGAGCAAAACAGTGGTTCTATGCGAACCTAAGTGCTGTAGACTATTGGGAGAAGTGTTCTACAACATTCCTCGCCAAGTTTTTCCCATTGGGCAAGACCAATGCCCTATGTGGAAGAATTTCCAGCTTCTAGAAAGATGCCAAGGAGTCTATTCCCAAGGCTTGGGAAAGGCTTCAGGAGTACATCCTGGCCCGTCCCCACCATGGGATGGATAATTGGATAATTATCCAAACCTTCTACAATGGGTTGATCCCTTCCGCCCGTGACCATGTTGATGCTGCTGCTGGAGGTGCCTTCTTCTCATTGACGGTGCCCAAAGCAAAAGATTTAATTGAAATGTTGGAGTCAAATATGGGTTGGAGCAATGCGCATTTCCATACCCACCAGCGAGGCATGCACACCTTGAAGGAGGTGGACATGATCGCTGCCAAATTCGACCTCCTTATGAAGAAGATTGATGAACAAGGCAATGGTGAAGTATGTGGCAATGCCTATGCCTTAGACTCTCACATCACTTTTGAAGTTTGTGACAACAAGGGCCATTTGGACAATGATTGCCCAAAAACCTGTGAGGATGCCCTATACGTAGCCAACAATGGCTATCGTCCAGGAGGTCAAGGGAGGGACCAACCGCACCCATTCTTTCAAGGAGGGTACAACAATGATGGCAACAATAGAAATCAACCCAACTTGAGAGAGCTTGCCATTGGTCAGCTGAAGATCAATGATGCTCTATCCAAGAACCTATCAACCAATGACAAGACCCTAGAGAGTATTAATGCCAAAATTGAAGGACTATCCTCAGACTTTAAGAATCAATTGAGCTTCAACAAGATGTTGGAAACTCAGTTGGCTCAACTAGCAGCTGTTGTTCCTTTAGTGGAGAATGGCAAGATGCCAAGACAACTCGAACCTCCCATGGAAAGTGCCAATATGATTTCTCTACAAGGAGGCAACTGGCACAAGGACCCCGGATGTCCTACAATATCATGCTCAATTGGGCCCCACCACTTTGAAAAGGCTCTTTGTGACCTTGGAGCAAGTGTGAGTGTGATGCCCAAGATGGTTTTCGACCAGTTGAACTTCACGGAGCTTACTCCAACACCAATGCAGCTCCAACTGGCTGATTCTTCAGTCCGTTATCCTGCGGGTATCATTGAATATGTCCCGATGAAAATTCAGAATTGCTTCATACCCATGGATTTCGTTGTACTCGACGTGGAGGTTGAGAAGGATATGACACCCATTCTTGGGCGACCATTCCTTAGCACTGCGAAGGCTCGCATAGATGTGGGAGCTGGAGAAATCCATTTCCATATCAATGGCAAGGAGGAGAAGTTTGACTTTCACCAAAAATTTGGGAAATGCTCCATGATACGTATCAAGTATGGCCTGAATGTTAAACACATTCAAGAGGTCGAAATCACACCTCGAAAGGTGAACCCACTCATTGCATTCATGAGGAATTTGATCTATGCGGAGAACCTGCCTTATCGTCCACACCGACACCCTAAGAAGACGGAGAAGTCCGGGCCTCCTCAAAGGCCCAAGTCCACCAAGTCGCCAAAGAAGGAATGGCAGAAGAAGCAAGACAAACCATCCGAGCCCATCCCTCCGGGCCCGGATGTCAAGAAATGAAGAAGGATGAATGTCTCATCGGACGGTGGTGAGACTTATCCAATAGGTTAACTTGGTAGTTATCATTTCTTTGATTTTTCTTTTCTCTTCATTTGGTTCCCCATTTATTTTGATTTCTACCACTCCATATTTGGTTTTTCTTAGTAAGATGAGAATCTTATATTCTCAACTATCATTCTTTTTATTTCTTTATTTTTCACAAAAAGAAAATTGTTGGGTTTTGGAAAAAGAGTTTTTATTCGGGAAAAAAAATTTCTGAGCTGCAAAAGTGGTAATTCACCAACGTGCTAATTCCATAGCCGTAGGGGATCCACTTGCCAAGGAGAATAGGGGCCCACTTTTCAGTGCGGCCGACCCCCCTGTTCGGCCGACATGGGGAAAGGACCATTTTGGCTCTCTCTCATCCAACGACTACATTTGGTTCCCTAGTGACCATTGGGGAGTGCACACTATAAATGGTGGCCATGAGGAGAACTTCTCCTCACACTTCACCTCATTTCATACCTCCCCAATGTCACTCTTGCTCACATTATTTTCTTGCTCTTCATTGAAGTACACTTGATCAATTTCCATCTCAAAAAGACTTGCTTTTGTTTGCATTTACAATTTGCTCTCAAGTTCTTCAAGGGAAATTTCGTCGGGGTTTTCCTTTCACTCACATCACCTCTTTTGAGTTTTTGCCTTGTTGTGTTCTTTTTTGTTGTGGCCATGAAGGGAATGAAGAGGTTGTTTGGAAACAGGAAGGAGGCTGCAAGCTCAAGCCATGGTGGAGATTCAAGTGCACGTCCCTTTTCTGTTGTTACACCAAGTTCACGGAGGAAGAGTGTAGGTGAGGACCCTCCCATGGGGGAGAGGAGCCCACACCAACTTCTCCACGACAACGACCTTGACATACAAAGTGAATTTGAAGATCAAACAAACAAGCTCCTCCAAGATCGTGAGTTTTCTCATATGAAAGCTTATGATTCGAATTTGATCTCCAAAGTAGGTATGGATTCTGAATTCTTTTACATTTGGCGTGCATTAGGATGGAAAACTTTGCTCACAAAGAGGAGAGAGGTTCACACCTTCTCTTCATACAATTCCTTTACACACTCAAAATAGGATTTGATGGTATCACTTTTAGATTATTTCAAAATGAACATAACATCATATGGAAAGAATTAAGTGAAATCCTAGGCTTCCATAAACGTTGTTTGCTCGATTTAGACGATTTGCCTAAGTTTAACAAACAAAGTTTTTGACAAGATTTAACTAGTGAGGTCAGATGTAGTGCACCTAGGAATAGCCACTTACACAACCCTACTTTACGCTTCATGCATAGATGGGTGGCTAGGACTATGTTCCCTAGAGGAGATGTAAGAGTAGTGCGTGATGATGAGCTAAAAATTTTATTTGTCATGATTAAAAAGATAAAAGTTGCTCCAGTTATTGCCATGATGGCACAATGATTAGATTACATTCCAAGAATAGGGCCAATTGAATGCACTTCATTGATTACTCGTATTGCTACTAGGGTCAGATCACTAGAATATTCTTCATTTGAGTATATTGAAAATTAAAGAGAATTGATTATTGAAGATTATTTAGTGCAAGGACATAACCTTAAGCATGATCAAGATGGCTCTTTGTTATTTTATTATCTCGGCTTTGTCAATGAGATTCGGTTACCTAACCCGGATCATCATTTGTACAACTACTGGAGGCTAACCATTGATCTTCTTCCCATCGAGGAAGTCCGAAGAAGTAATGTCTCTGGCAGGGTAACTAGAAGCCGTACAAGGAGAGCGGCCATGCCCCCGACAACCTCCACGGTCCATGAGTACGAAGCGGAAGAGAACCCAATGGGTGATGCACCCAGATGGACTCAACCTCCATCGTATGAGACTGAAGGTCCATCTTGGCAGGAATGGTCGGGTGCCACATGGGAGCCACCCCTATCCACTTCAAGCTCTAGCAGCTTGCCTCCAACGTCCATGATAAGATGTCGTTCCTCTTCAGCTAGAAGTCATCGTGACTATAGCCAAGGAATGACGGATCTCACTAGACGTATGGAAGAGCTTGAAGTGAGAATGGGTGACATCTACAACACTCTCGAAGCGCATGTCCAAGGTACCCAAGACTGGCAACAACACATGTACGCTCAATTCACCAACATCAACTCCACGCTACAACAACAACGAGCCGATCTCGCGACATACTTCCGGCATCAAGGGTTCAACCCTCATCACGGAGGTGAGTGAAGAACAAGCTTGGGGGAGGACCCCCACTTGAGGTAAATTGGATCGACCCCTTGCATATTTATTTTCCATTCAACCATCATCCACCTTGCATATAAAAAAAGAAGTAAAGTAGTATAGATTTGTTTTCAAATAAAATAATAGATGTGCGGAAAGAATGACTTGGAACTGACATAGATAAAATGATGAATAGTTGCTCTGTTTTAATTTTCCTAAGTCCCTAGTTTACAATTTACTACTCTCCAACATATTGATCTCACTGGATAAAATTGCTTTTGACTTGATTTGGAAATTGTGGGTAGTAAAATCTTAATCCATTCAAAGTTGTTGTGAGATATGATATAGTGATAGGGCTGCTATTCCTGGTTTTAAAGTGAAACTTAGATTTCCGGAGAAAGTTCTAAAAAGATTTAAGTTACTCTCATTTGATTGGAAATACCTACCAAATCCATATGATACATTACATTGATAGACCTTATGCATATGCTATTTGTCTTCACATTGAGCTTTGTCAAACTAGTATAGACCTATGTGAGATTTCATTCATTACTTTTTGAATTCAGGACTTCACTTGCACATGCTATACTTCTACACTAGAAGTAAGCAAAATTCCATCATACCACCATTCCACAATAACAAGAGAAACTCCATACCATTCATGCTTAGTACTCTCTCCAAAATTTATTGCATAAAAAGGGAGTAGAAGACATGGCTACAAGAAAAAGAAAAAGAAAATGCATTTTTGCATCATAAGCATGAGAAAAAAAATGAGAAAAGTAGTCATGTTTCATCTCTGAAAAATGAGAGAGTCCACTCAAAAAGGAGTCATTTCAAATATCCACATCCACTCCAGTCCATCACACATGCACAAGTCTTGAATTCAAATTGTTTTGAATTGATTTCTCCTAAGGCTTGCTCTTTTGACTTAGCAATATTATGTGTTGCAAATATGCCTACTATATTCCCTACCAAGCTCAACATACAAGTTTATTTAGAGGTAGAATGAATTTAGACAAAATGCCTTGGTGAGGATATATTTCCACTACATAAAAAGGAGAGACCGAGATAATAAAATTGAGATACTTAAAATCTAATTTGAACTCTCTGGAATTTGAGTGGAACTTGATTTCTAGGGTATGTAGGCTCTATTTGCTGTTCTATCTTTCAACCGCCCATGAATAGGAGAAGGCATAAGCCCCATAATGACGCAGGATGGGTGAAGTACCATGCCAATTTTTGCAATACTAGGTAAAGTATTTTGTTGTGCACATGGTACTTTTGAAAAGTAGAACATTGTAGCAACACCTGATCATCAACCTAATGTCTTGACTTTGCTCAGGATGAGCAAAGGATAAGCTTGGGGGAGTTTGTTGACGGCTGCTATATACCAATTTCACCCGTCAATATAACTCAACTATGTGAAGGAATTACTATTTCTTGCACACATCACCTTTCTATTTAACCTATTTCAACTTGTCCTTGGAGAAATAGTGCATACAGGGAATTATTGCAGGAAATGAGGTAAAAGAGGGGGAGCAATCCTATAAAATACCATCCCAACCAATCAAGCGAAGACATGTGGCACCATATGGATCAAATGGCCTACAAACAGAAGTATCCGAGGCCATCCAATGGTGTAGCACCCATATCAAGGGATGGGACCCATCTGGCAGTGACATGGAGAAAGAACACGAGAAATGGTGCAATGACCTGGTCGGCCGATCCACCTAGTCGGCCGACCTAGTCTTGGCGTCGAACTTGGTCAATCGCCATGTGTTGGCTCCTCCCGGCTTGAAGAAGTCAGTGATGACTGATTTTTACGCTTTTGGCTGCGAGAACCGACCCTTCTGCACCTATAAATAGGACCACCTACCCTCCTTCACACACATACACACCACTTGAGTATTCATCCATTGTATCCACTACTCTCCATAGGTTTAGATGAGTATAGGTTGCAGAGAGGAGAGCCTCCAGTCCATAGTCCAAGTACGAGAGGAGTAGAAGGAGTCTCTTCTCAATTCCTAATTGGGAAAGGTATGACTTTCATATTCCTATTTGTATTTGTGAATTTGCTCTTAATAAATATGTTATCGTTAGTCTTCTATTGTTCATATACTTGGATGAAGCGTTTCTTATTTGATTGTGGATTGCATATATGTGGTAGGATTAGTATTTATGATTATGCTATACTATTCTCATTATATTATCATAAACACTACAGACCCCCACTATAGTTTAATTAGCTATGACATGATTATGTTAATATGAATCACTTATGCTATGGATTAATATTGGTTCAACGATGATTTCGTTCATTGCCTTAGGATAGCTTGTGCCTAGGCTCTTAAGGTAATTACTTAATAGGCTAGCATGATGTAGGATAGATAAGTAGCGTTGAATGTCTCGTAGACCCACAGATTGAAGAGGTAGGTAGTAGGTTGTGACAACCCTATCTGTCTTTTGTAATCCTCCACGTTCGGCTATGCCATAGGCTCTTGGCGGGAGTCATCCTAGTATTGCTAGGGGTAAACCCATGCCTGATGTGTTAATCCACTTAGCATGAGAATTCATAATTAATATAATCATTAGTAACTAACTTTGGCTATGTATATGTACATTAGAAGCACAGTAGGAGTCTATACCTAACTCTTAGTCTAATCCCTCGTTACCTTATTTATCCCCTTAGGATAGAATGCTCTTGTGTGTGTCACACTACCTCCAAATATCATTTATCAATCCTTGCTAGAACCCTACCTAGACCAACCTAGCCTCTCCATTTGATTATTTCTTTGCTTCCACCTAGCCTTCCTTTCGGAGAATATAAATGACACCCCTTGGGAATACTCTAAATAGGAAATGCTACATCGATAGGTTCCATGCGCTTGCAGACTTACATCTGTAATCTAAAAACTATTAACAAGCATTTCTGGCACCCTTGCTAGGAATGAATTGTTAGTAGTGCGTAAGAAATATAAACATTATAATAATAATGTTATTAGTCTCTCTTTATTCATACACTTGGGCAAAGCGTTTCTTGTTTGATTGTGGAGTCTATGTGTGTGCTAGGTGTAGATGTTATTATGATCTGATCATAATGACCGTATCATGTTATTATAAGCATCATGTCCTCAACACCCTTCAAAACCACATCCAAGGTACTCACAACTGGCAGCAACAAGTCGATGTGAAGTTCAACAACATCAATGTCGCACTGCAACAACAACAGGCTGACCTCATGACCTACTTTCATCATCAAGGGTTCAATCCTTATCACGGAGATTGATGAAGGATAAGCTTGGGGATGACCCCCACTTGAGGTAACTTGTATCACACCTCATTTACATTCCATTATTTTATTTCTTTGTTCTAACATCATTTGCATCTAAAGAAAAAAATGTAAGTATAGGTTAGGTTAATAAAACAAAAGATGTGCGGTAAGAATATCTTTAATATGCATAAGTTGAAATGATGAATACTTGCTCTGTTTTATTTTTCTTAGTCCCTTGTATACAAATTAGTATTCTCCAAGTCTTGCATTTATTGTCTTAGAATACTCTTGCCTTAAAACTTAGAATTTATGGGTAGCAAAAGCTTAATTCAATTCTAGGTTGTTGTGGGATATGATATAGTGATAAGAGCTGCTAAAACCCTAGTTAAAAGTGAAACATGCTTTTCTAGAGAAATTCTAAAATGGAAGTTCCTCATTTGATAGAAATTCCTACCAAAGTCATATGATAATTCAAATTTGATAAACCCCATGCATATGCTATTTTCTTTCACATTGAGCTGAGTCAAACTAGTATAGACCTATGTGAGAATCTTTTCATACTTTTAAGATCAAGATTTCACGGGCACATGCTAAACTTCTACACTAGAAGTTAGCAAATTTTTCATGCATAATACTCTTTTTAAAATATTTGAAAAAGAGGAGTAGAAGACATAGCTACAAGAAAAGAAAAAGAAAATGCATGCTCATGTACAAGAGTATGAGAAATAAAAAGAGAAAAAGAAAATAAGCAGTCATGTTTCATCATCACACTAAAGAGAGTGCAAACAAAGGAGTTATCCTCATATTTCCATTCTACAAATATTCCATCACACTTACACAAGTCTTGATCTAAAGTATGATTTTATTTCTCCTAAGGCTTACACTTTTAGTTAGCACTATATGTGTTGCAAATATGCCTACTATTGATACCTGCAAAGCTCCACATATAAGCCTATTTAGATGTAGGACAATAAAGGCATTGCCTTAGTGAGAATACAAATACCACATACCACATAGGAGTGATTGAGAGCATCATTGGAGGAACCTAAACTCAAACACCATTTGAAACACACCGGAATTCGAGTGGAACTTAAACATTAGGTGATGCATGCTCACTTTGCTGTTCTATCCTTCAACCGCCCAAGAAAAGGATGAGGCATAAGCCCCATAATGACTAAGAAAAAGGGGTGAGGTACCATAGCCAATTTATTCAATGCTAGGTAGAATATTTTGTTGTGCACTTGGTACTCTTGAAAGATAGGATATTCTAGCAACTCGTGATCAACAACCTAAGTCTTCATCTTTGCTTCAAGATGAGCAAAGGGTAAGCTTGGGGGAGTTTGTTGACGGTCGTTATATACCAATTTTGACCGTCAATATAACTCAATTATGTGAAGGAATAAATATTTCTTACACAAATCATCTTTAGATTTGATACAATTCACTTGTACTTGAAGAAATAGTGCATGCAGGTATTTTGTTGCGGAATTGATGAAGAATGAGGCGACCAATCCCGAAAAGTGACATCCTGACCAATAACGCGATGACATGTGGCATCACATGGATCCATGGACCCATTCCCAGGCTTAACCGAGGGTATCCAAGGCTGATTCACGTGAGGATGAGGTCAGGTCCCACCAGATAGTGACTTGGAGGAAGCACACCATGAGGGGAGTCCGGACCAAGTTGGCCGAACCAGGGATTCGACCAACCCTTTCCTGGCCCCAAACTCGGTCAGATGACACATGTAGCCCTCCTGTAGTGCCCTGAAGCCGGTGGTGACTGATTCACATGCAAAAGATGGCGGGAACCTTCTCTAGTCCGTGTATAAAAAAAGGGGGGAGAGGTCTCACTTCACACACACACCACTCAAGCATTCTCTCATTGTATACACTAGTTCTCTCTAGTATTTAGTGGAGGTTAGGTTGTAGAGTGGAGTGTCTAGTCCCAAGTCCAAATTGGGAAAGGTATGGCTCATGTATCATTCTTTTTTTGTGACTTTATGCTTTATAATAATATTATTATTAGTCTCTCTTTATTCATACACTTGGGAAAAGCGTTTCTTGTTTGATCGTGGAGTCCATTTATGTGCTAGTTGTAGATGTTGTTATGATCTGATCATAAGGTCCATATCATGTTATCATAAAATCATACACCACCACTATAGTCTAATTTGGTAATAACTTGAATATGTTAATATGAATATGTTAGTGCTTGGTACCAACATTGGTTCAACGATGTTTAGGTTAGTCATGGCCTTAGCAAGATACTTGTATTGTAGCTCTTAAGGCATTTACTTAACATGCACTACAGGAAAAGCGATCATTTGCGACGGCCACATTTATTTGCGACGGCCAGCCGTCGCAAATAAAGTAATTTGAGACGGCCCGCCACTGGCCGTCGCAAATAACGTTGCCGTCGCAAATAAGTATTTATTTGCGACGGCCAACACCGGAGCCGTCGCAAATATCCACTTATTTGCGACGGCAAACCCTAGTACCGTCGCAACTAAGGAAGCCGTCGCAAATAAGTTCTTATTTGCGACGGCTGCTAAAAGGGCCGTCGCAAGTAACATTAATTGCGACGGCTACGTGGTCCGGCCGTCGCAATTAAAATGGCCGTCGCAAATAGGGTCCTTTATCCCGACCCGACACTTCAATCTCGTTTCATTCTCACCACTCGACACCACCGCGCGCCGTCGCCGCCCTGCCGCCGCCGGCCCCCGCCCCGCCGTCGCTGCCCCGCCGCCGTCGGCCCGCCGCCCCGCCGCCACCCCGTCCTCGGGTCGCCGCGCCCCCGCCGCCCCGGCCGTCCGCGCCCTCCGCGCCCCGGCTTGCCGCCCCGGCCTCGGGTCGCCGGCCCCCGCCGCCCCGGCCGTCCGTGCCCTCCGCGCCCCGGCCTCGGGTCGCCGCGCCCCCGCCGCCCCGGCCGTCCGCGCCCTCTGCGTCGCTGCCCCGCCCGCGGCGCCACCCCACCGCCGGCCCGCAGTCGCCGCCCCAGCACCGGCCCACCGTAAGTGCCCGCGATTACTGTTATTATGCAGTTTAGTCTCTAGCTTAGTCTCTAAGTTTATCATTATGCAGTTTAATCTCTAAGTTTATCAAATAAGTTTTTGTACCCATATGCAGTTTATCATTATTCAATTGAAAAACATCCTCACCTTCTTGTGAGCTGCAATATGTTAATGGTTGCTTTTGTTGATTTTGCAATATGTTAATGGTTGTATTCAAAAACTGCAATATGTTAATGGTTGTATTCAAAAAATGGTTGCATATGGGAAAAGGATGTGATCATTATTTGTGAGCTGGTTTGCAATCCCGAGAGCCAAGGGCCTGGATGCCATCGCCGCCGCCGCGGGCCTGGACGCCATCGCCGCCGCCTGCTAGCGCCGTCACGCAGCCGTAGAGGAGTGAAGTGAGGAGTTAGGGTTAGAGTAAAGTTGGGATACAGTTTTATATAGCCCATCTACAATGTGGACCATCGGATCGAGATCGACGGTTCACGTACATCCGACTTAAACAGATCAGGTCCAGTCTGATCCATTCCACCTCGACCCAACTCCAAGCCGCCTTCGCCCTTCATCTGCTCCAAACGCCGCCAGCCGTCTGGCCGCCCGTGTGTGCCGCCATCGCAGGGACGCCCGTCCTCTGTGCGACGCCGCTGCCCCTCCACCTCCGTAGCCGCTCGGTGCCCGCCTCCAGTCTCCAACCTCTGTCACCGCTCCGCGTCCGCTGCCGCCAGTCTTCGCCGACGCCCGCCGCCGTCGTCTGGTCACTGCATGGCCGCCCCTCCCCTGCGAAACGCCTCCGCCTCTCCCATGCTCGCCGTCTCTGCCTCTCCCCTGCTCTTTATCGACTTGTTACATCTCTAAAAAAGTAGAGGATGACTGAACATCGATTAGGCATCGATTAGGATCGATTAGTTGCCCTAATCGATGACTAATCGTCCTGATCGACCTAATCGACCCTTAGGCGACTAGGGTCGATTAGGCGACTTGAAAACATTGGTGCCTGCGCGGCGAACATCGTCGCCATTGGTTTTGTATGTTTATTTTACAGGTTGGGTTGGGCCGGGTTGATTGATACAGAAAAAATGGATTGGGTTTGGGTTTAGTCCAGGTCCTGGCCGGGTTGAGTTAGTCCACTATCCAAAAAATGGATTGGATTTTAGGCTATCTTTTTTGCTAATATGTTTTTTGTCTTGCATAATTGACTAATATGCTTTATATGCTCTCTTGTATTACACTTTTGATTTCACACTTGTCCATTGTGGCTAATATGTTTTTTATTCAGATTTTGTAGTAAATGCATAATTAGATTTTGTAAA
Organism: Tuctoria greenei; assembly: GCA_036927565.1. NCBI lineage: Eukaryota > Viridiplantae > Streptophyta > Magnoliopsida > Poales > Poaceae > Tuctoria > Tuctoria greenei. The sequence continues at coordinate 218,521,252 of JAYESD010000001.1, read as the reverse complement.
TGCTTTATATGCTTTATATATTTTTGTCTATAGCTTGGTCTGTCATTCTGAATTTCTATTCTGTTTAGTGTATGTTTGGACTTTAGTGCATTCATATAATGTTCTTGAGTGACTACTTAATATATATAAATAAAGGGGTTTTAGGTCGGCTCGGACCAACCCAGAAGGGCACGACACGTAATAAGTGTGATCGTGCCGTGTAGACCATTGTAGTGGTACCGTATGCGTCAAGTCGACACGGAAGCGAACGGGTTGGTATGGACGTCAATGACCCGCGATTGCGTGGACGGTGGAAATGGATGTGGAATTGTCATCTAAGACCAAATTTCCTCTCACTCTTTCTCTAGTTCTTTCCTCTCTCTTAAATGACCTGAAAATGAAAATGAGCAACGTAACCTATAGCAATGTATTACCCGTTTCGGATCGGCACGTCTCACATGCCATTGGCATGTGAGACGTGCAGGTTCGGAATTGTCCCTTTTTGGACAGCCTCAGAGTGACTGAGGGGGCGTGGTTTGTGACGAGACGCGGGTCCGGATTCGGACGAGATTTAGGTGGCGTAACCCTGTTGTTCTCCGCTGCACCATTTTTGGGCGTGTAGTGGAGAACAGCGGGGTTATGCTGCCGAAGTTTCGTTCGAATCCGGATCACGCGTCTCGTCATGGGCACGCTCCGCTCGGTCACTCTTGGGTGGGTTTAGGATCTATCTGCCTAGGTTGTAGGGCCGTGACATAACACAACAATACATTAACGACAATTTCTTTCGCGTTAAAATGCAGAGTCAAACATGGGTGAAGACCGCAGTTGGATGTATACTGGCTGGAAGAGCAGAACTGGTGGTCATTCCGATGAGTGGTTTATCAAGTTAGATCAATTTTTGGATCGAGCATTTTCGTTGTCAACGGAAGATATGGTGCGGTGCCCATGTACAAAGTGCCGGAACACCAAGTTTTTGAGAAGATTGGAGCTTTCGTTTCACTTATGTCGAAACGGTTTCACTCCACATTATGAAGTGTGGACCTTTGACGGCGAGACTAATTCTCGAGTCATAGCCGAAGTGGATGAGGATGATGATATAACAGAGGTTGATAGGATGGATGAGATGCTAGAAGCTCTTGAAGCGGAGGATCCTCTTACAAATGAGGCAGAAAAGTTCTTCGAGGAGCTGAAGAAATCACAAGAGCCGTTGCATGAACACACAGCTGTGACCGTACTTGCTTTCTTGACAAGATTTATAGCAATTAAATCCAAGTACTTTTTTTCCATCAACTGCTGGGGCACGTTCAGACAAGCTCTAGAGCTTCGTCATAGGTAAATGTCACTCGTTTTTGACAAATTCTTTAAATTCAAATTCACATTAAACTTACTTATGAATCATTTGAATGTTGTAGTCCTCACCGGCTGACTCAGAGGCTGGGGCGCCTTCGGTGAGCCAGCGCTCGGCGAGGCAACCCTCGGCCAGCCAGCACTCGGCGAGGCAGCCCTCGGCGAGTCAGCCCTCGGCGAGCCAGCCCTCGGCCAGCCAGCCCCCGGCTGGCGATGAGTTTGTTCCTGAGGCCTTTGACTCGGCTGGTGAGGAGCCGTTTGGGTCACCTGACGTGGCGCCCCAGCAGACGCGGAGGACGAGGAGGACTCACTTTGTCAGTCCTCCCGCGGTCCCTTCACAGAGGATCGTGATTCGTCCAGTCGGAGACAGGTAATAAAAATTATAGTTTTCAATTTTAGTTTCTTTTGATTACTTAAGTAATGAATGAATGAATAAATATCTTACAGGGCTTGGGACGACTTGTCTTTCACCGGTGAGAAACACCAGAGACCGGTGAACGGTGTCCTCGAGTCCATAGTGCGTTTGCACTATCCCGGGGTCATCGACGGAGTGCCTGCTCTTTCGTGGGAGGACTACGCACGCGTCCATCACCAGGAGCACGGCAACCTTCAGGAGGCCGTATGGGCCGATTTTATGGTAAGTATGTTAAAAAAGTTTCTAAGTTACAACTCTTAAACTCTTTAAGTGCACATCTCTTCAATATATTCTTTATCGCAGGCAAGATATATTTTAGAGGACCCGGACGACCATCGCATGTTTGAGGATGCGAGGCGAGTGTTTCACTTCAACGCTGCCAAGGCGCTTCGACAAGCTTTGTCGAACGCCCGTGTTCAAATTATTAATGAGCACTTGAAGGCGAACCAGCAGCACATGTTACACTTCCGGCAAGAGAGCGAGAGGCACCTGACGGAGGAGGAGTACGTGCAGGTACGTGGAGTGTAGTAAGTATTTTTTTCTGATAATGTCCTCGATGGTACTTTTAATGACTTTCAACTATGTGCAGGGCCACGTGAGCTGGTTGCAGGGTCGGAACGATGCATTTCGGGCCCTTTGTCGCTACTGGGCTAGCGACGAGTTTAAAGCTAAGTCCGGGAAGGCTCGAGACTGCAGAGGGGTGGAGGAGAAGAGCAGGCAAGGGCAAGATAACCACTTGCGTTTAGCTAAACGCATGGTAAGTGTGTGTAACTTATGTTTATATATTAATAATATATTGTTCGTACTAACACGTATTGACAGGAGCGCGAGACGGGGGTGCCGCCCACCCCTGCTGAGGTTTGGAAGAGAGGTCACAGGGACCCTTCTCAGCCGACGGGGTGCAGTCAGGCTGCAGCCGAGCGGTTGGTAAGTTTAGAAATCATTCATATTACATATAACTATATAGATTGTTGAACTTACACGATTTTATTGTTTTGCAGGCTAAGTACGGGGAGGAGGCTAGGAAGATACACGGCGAGGATTTCGATTGGGAACGTCAACCGATCGATCCTCAAGCCGCGTATGCAACCGGTGGTGGAAAAGCACACGGAAGGTGAGTTTACAAGTCATTTTATCGTTTTCAATTCAAAGTATTCAAGATATTTCAATTTCATATTACTGACTCTATTTTTTATAGGCTCGCCATATTCGACGGAGTTGTCGACTCGAGGGCGGGGAGACCTGCGAGAGGCAGCTCCACGCAGGCTTCGGGCACGGGAGGTCGCCACGTATCGCAGAGGGACATTGAGATGCAGTCCCTCCGAGAAACTGTAGAAGAAAACGAAAGGCGACATGAGGAGGAAAGGAGGGCGATGGAGGCCACGATCCAAACCCAGGCAGCAGCGTTGGCGCAGATGCGGGAAGCAATGGAGGTAACAAAATAAAAACTAAAATTCTCATTAATTCAGCGTAAATGACTTACTAATAGGTAGCATTTAATGTTTGCAATGACAGGCCATCGCTCGGGCGCAGGGTCTGGGAATCCAGCTACCGGTACTACCACCGGTCCTCCCAGGTGATCCTTCTTCAGCGGGTCAGGTAAGTTTTTATGTAATCCTTCTTCTCCAGCGTAATAAGATGGAGATAGATGAGAGAGAGATAGTTAGATAGAAGAAAATGATTGAGATAGAAGAAAGATAGAGATAGAAGAAAGGGAGACAGAAGAAAGAGTGAAAGGTAGATAGAGTAGGATGGGAATGAAGAGAGAGTAAGATGTAGATGGAGATAGAGAGAGGGGAAGATAGAGGGAGGGAGATGTAGATGGAGACAGAGGGAGGAAGATAGAGGGAAAAGGATAGCAATAGAGAGATAGAGTGAGAAAGAAAGATAGAGTGAGACAAAGAGAGAAATGAAAAGAGAGAGGAAGAGGGTGATCTAGATGAAGATAGAGGGAGAGGGAGGGAGAGAGATGTTGATGCATTTATATTCTAACTCTAAGTTTTATTAATTGCAGGGATCCGCGACGGCTGCACAAACGCCGCCGCATTCGCTACCGCCGCCTGGAATGAGGCGCGACGACGACGACTTCGACTTCGGAGGTGGCTCCGGAGGTCAGATGGGCGAGTGAGCCCTTTTATTTACTTTGTTGATGACGATGTGAGATGTATCAGAATTTTAGTTTGTGATTGTGATGATGTGTGTATGCTATGTATATATTGTGTATATTGTGTTTGTTGTGATTCTGGCCATCGAGCCGGGTAGTATTTTCTGTTTTTTAAAAAAAATAAAAAACCTTATTTGCGACGGCTTTTTATACAGTACCGTCGCAAATAAGGAACCAAGCCGTCGCAATTAAACCACTGTTATTTGCGACGGCCTGGCCGTCGCAAACAACCATTAATTGCGACGGCCAGGCCGTCGCAAATAGTATCGTGGGTCCCGGAGGAGGACACGTGGGCCCTGCCCACTGAACTTATTTGCGACGGCCTGGCCGTCGCAAATAGAGGACCTTAAATGCGACAGCCTGGCCATCGCAAATAAGCATTAATTGCGATGGCTAGGCCGTCGCAAATAATTTTGCGGGGCCCACTAGCCCGCAGCAATAACTTGCGACGGCCTCTCCTAGCCGTCGCAAATAAGCTTATTTGCGACGGCCAGGCTGTCGCAAATAAGCTATTTGCGACGCCATATTTGCGACGGCTGGAAGCCATCGCAAATAAGGAAAGCCCTCGCAAATAGCTTATATGCGACGGCCCTGGCCGTCGTAAATCGTCGGGATTCCTGTAGTGATGTAAGCGTGTTGCTTAAATAGTTAAGTAGTGTTGGATGTCTTGTAGACCCAAGGGTTGTAGGGGGTAGGCGGCAGGTGGTGACAGCCTTGTCCATCCTTCGTACTCCCCCACGTTCGGCTACGCCACATGCTCTTTGTGGGATCATCCTGGTTTAGCCATGGGTAAACCCATGCCCAATGTGTTGGATGACTAAGCCCTAATATTCATCGTTTGCATACTCATGTGTACACTAATAAGCTATGTATATGAGTAATTAGAGCACAGTAGGAGTAGCTCCATCTGGTAACTTAACCTTTACTAGGACACCTTTACCCATTAGAGTAGATTGCTTAGGTGTGTGTCACAGTACCCCCACTACATCATTTACCCATCCTACTCGAATCCTCGCTAGAACACCCTACTCTACTTATGATTTTGCCATACTTCGCTTGCCTTCCTTTTGGATAAAATAAATACGATATCTTAGGGAATCCTCTCAGGTGAAATCGTGCAGCGGTGCTTTCGGTGCGCTTGCAGAACTCATCTTGCTATTGCTTAGGTTAGCCTAGTGCCAACTGCATGCATATCACTTTGTCTACGATGAACTGTAGATGTTAAGAAATACCAACAGAGGGATGACAGGTTTATCCTACAAAGGGTCATCGTGTGTTATCCCATCTGCAGAAGCTATGTGGTAGCTAGCATCCGTCTTAAATGCCACCAATTGTGTGCCTCTCCCTAGCTTGAGCCCGGGAGAAATGGTCTACCTCACCTTTGAGGTCGGGACTCAAGTGAGCTATGTACTCGGACCTTGATAGGAAGAGGTATTTGGTAGTGGGCCCCTTCTTGCCTTGGATCATAGATACGATTCATTGCCGTATAGTGATCACGTACCATCGTCAAGTCCCGCTTATTCGGTACCCCGGGTACAAAACCCTGTTAGTAGCCCTCGAGCCTTTCACCGAGTCTTTGTGGAGTTGGTCGTAGGCTGAATTTCCATTTGCGTCGGGGGCCCAGAAAAACAAGAGTTCCATGAGATGTGTTAGTATCGGTTCATCGTACACACCAGGCCATTAGCAGTCTGAGTTGCTTACGGTGATGCACTGGGCTCGATCGTCATTAGCTCAGATCACGTGGCGGACCCTGAGTCTCTTACAAAGTTGGGTTAATGTCTGCTTAATATTTCACAAGTTCATTTTGTTCCACGCCGACAAGCGGTCCACAGCTCGGAGGGGTGAGAAGTCCCGAAAGTTCTCAAGAGCAGGGCTAAAATCCCGCACTTGGTGAGTTATCGAACAGGTAGATCCAAGTGGAACCCGATCGAGTCAGTTCGTTTGGGTCAAGCGGAATGGGTCATCATTATTCTTTAGGGATGAACCTCATTGAAGCACAGTGCCCACATTCCATAAATGCCACCAGAGACCTCCACATAGTTCTCGGGTCCTCAGAGGGACTCGAGGCTTAGGAGCCAACCTTTCGTCGGGACACTACATAGCCGCCAGGCTAAGACTCAAATACAGATAGTTCTAGATGTCAGAGGAATCTGTTCCCTCGAGTATGCCTAACTAAAGGCCATCTCATGTAATGCATCCCTCACTCTTGTTCGTTCATGGCAGCCATTACGACCTATTAGTCCGGCAGGCAATTCGAACTTGGAACTATGCATGACCCAAAAAGTGGGCCGTAAACTTACCCATCTTACCTAAGCCTGCTGGTTTGTGGGTGTCACACTGCGGAAGAGGAGGAGGTGCTGCAAGAATTGGAGTTAGTGTTTGTACGTCTTAGAAGAAGGCAGGCCGCCAGGCCAATTCAAGATGTCGCCAGTTTTCGAAGATACCGAGGATTCCTCTCACAAGATCGATTCGAAGTGGCACAAGTTACGAGGGGTTGGGGCACTTGGCATGTTCTGCAATGTTCTAGTCCACGTGCCTACCACGATGCGGTTTCCAAAACAACGCACTTTAGTGGCCCATGTCCGCTCTCAGTGCATGTATGTTCTTCGTAAAACTCTTGCCCGTAACCTCCGTGTCGAGCGCTACAAAATGTCTCGGTGTTTCCACCCTTACCTCATCTGTTTACTTTTAGTCCACTGATCCCTGCAGTTTGTCGTCTTTCCGGCAAAATCGATGAGTCAGTTCAGCCTGGTGAGAAAGAGAAGAAACTTCCCATGTCTAGTTTCCCCGCTCGATGGCACATTGATTATGTCCCCTGTTCGCTCGAAGAAGCTCAACGAGTTGGTCTTCTTGGGCCTAATGTCACTCGATGATCGCGGCACCCATTTGGAGACGAGCGTTCCCAGGACCATGGCCCGATGAAGTGGTGTCTGTTGCCAGTTTTTATATACCAATTTCGACCGTCAATATAAATTAAATATGTGAAGGCATAAATATTTCTTCCACACATCATAGTTAGATTTGACATAATTCCACTTGTACATGGAGAAATAGTGCATGTAGGAGTTTTGTATGTAGAATTGATGGAGAATGACGAGAGCAATCTTGAAAAATGCCACCCCAGCCAATAACGCGACCACATGTGGTATCACATGGATCCATGGACTCGTTCCCAGGCATATCAGAGGGAATCCAACATTGATTCATGCAGGGATGAAGCATGGGCCCACTTATCAGTCACTAGGAAAAACACAACCGAGGGGGGGCCAGGACCAGGTCGGCCAACCATTTCCTGGTGCGAAACTCGATCAGCCGACGCGTGGTGCTCTCCTGTTGTGTCCTGAAGGTAGTAAATATTGATTCCCGCGCTTATGATGGCGGAAACTGCCTCTACTCCATGTATAAATAGGGGGGAGGCCTCATTTCTCCCACACATCACTCAAGCATTCTCTCTTGTATTACACTAGTGCTCTCTTAGTCCTTAGTGGAGGTTAGGCTGTAGAGGGGAGCCTATAGTCCCAAGTCCATATTAAGAAAGGTATGGCTCATGTATCTTTTCTTTATTTTGTGACTTTGTGCTTTATAATAATTTTATTGTTAGTCTTTACTTATTCATATACTTGGGCAAAGCGTTCCTTGTTTGGTTGTGGAGTCCATGATGTGCTAGGTGTAGATGTTATTATGATCTATTTATAATGCTCATATCATGATATCATAAACATCATACACCACCACTATAGTCTAATTAGGTATTAATTTGATTATGATAATATGAGTAAATTAGTGCTTGGTCCCAACATTGATTTCAATGATGTTAAGTTTAGTCACTGCCTTAGGAAGGTACTTGTACTGCATCTCTATGTGTGCTAAATACATTGGCTATTACGATAAAAGTTTTGAATATTGCCAAAACACCCTTTTCAACAAGGTTCGACTCTAGGTCCGAGCTCGTACAAGGGCCAACAATAGGTCCGACATGTTTTGGGTAGCTCCGGCAAGGTCCTACAATAGGTCCGACATGTTTTGGGTAGCTCCGGCAAGGTCCGACAATAAGTCTGACTTGTTTTGGGTAGCTTCGGCAAGGTCCGCCGATAGGTTTGGCATGTTTTTGGTAGGACCGGTACAAGGTCCAGAAATCTTTGGCTAGGTCCAACATGAGGTCCGACAAACTTTGCCTAGGTCCGGCGCAAGGTCCAGTTAGCTTTGGCTAAGTCCGACGCAAGGTCCGGTTCGCTTTGGCAAGTTCCAGTGCAAGATCACAGTGGTTCTGCTTTTAACTTGTAATGTTTCAAACTTGCTTTACACTTATGGGAAGTTTTCTTAATATTATTTTACTAAATTTTTGAAGTGTTATGGATGTTTATGGTCGTTAATGTTTTGATATGGTTTGCAACACACTTATGTGAGGTGCTCACGTAAGGTGTTGTGTTTTTTGAACTAACGAGAGTCAAGTCGAGGACTTGGGATCGCAAAGGATGGTTGTTTATTCATGTATAGGTGTTGCTTGTGGTCAAGACATGGCTGGTGATGGGATCCATTGAACTAGTCTTAGGGATAAGATGAGATTCAATAACAAAGTTAGGGAGGAATTGTGGTTGAGTTGATCGGGATGTCACGCAGCATGTTTGGGTCAAGAACAATGCATATGAAGTTATCGTGGACGTTGTTGGAAGGTGTTTGCACGTGTGCAAGTAGTGCATGGACGTGGAAACATGGTTCCAAGGTGTGATGAATAGAAGTGGACGTAAAGAATTGGTCGGAAAAGTCCAACCAGCTGGATTATGGACTCAGGCTGGAGCTGAGTTGGTTTTGACTCAAATATGGAAAGATTTGAGTTGGTTATGATAGAATTTCGTGTGGGTCACGATGTTGATATGTTATAGGAATGTGGTATATGTTTCTAAGCTGTTTGAAAGTCTTAATATTTCTTCTATGTAGGTATAGAAGAGTCTTGAGCAGTTATGGAAAGTTTCAGATGAAACTTAGTAGGATTAAAGTCTTAGTTTGGATTGGGTTGGCCTTAGGGCTGGTTATATAAGCAAGGGAGTCCAGAGCTCATGGTAAGACAACTTTGGGATGTTTCTCTTGTGTTTTGATCAATAAAAATTGTATTTTAGAGGAGCTTTTGTGCCTTGTTCGTCTGACTTGTTTCAGACAAATTTTCTCGTCGAGTTTTTGCACCACACTTCTGTTGTGTAGGTGATTTTATCATAACTCGAGTTTTACAGACCCAATTGACGTGATTCTATTTGGGTTGTCTTCATAACTTGATGATATATCACATGTGAAAATTTCACAATTATTGAATTTGTGGTTTCTGATCTACACGAGTTTATTTGCAATGTTGCAGATCTGTTTTTACTCGGGTAGAACAGATTGACCTCTATTAGATCTTTCAATCATAACTTGAGTTCCTCTCAACGGTATTCCATGATTCTTGTTTCTGTGTCTTCGTGACTTGATTCTCTATAATATACTATTTTTTTTTACAGTTTAACACATTTAGATCACTTGCACATACAATTCGTAACAGATTGATTTTCTGCTGAGGGGTTTTTGTTGCTTCCGCTGAAAAAGTTTAGATCTACCATTCGCCCCCCTATGGTAGCTTTTCACGTGCTATTGGATCCTACAATATCAGAGCCACGGTTTTCTAATCTTTGTGATTTGCACATGTTTTGACTAATCATCATAGAGAATTACTCTGCAAAACCTTGTGTGTTCAGTGACATTGATTTTTAGGTTTGGAAGGCACATATGGAAGCCTTCATCCAGGCGCAAGGCTTTGCAATATGGGAGAAGGTGTACAATCCTTACGACGTGCTGTCAAATGATTAAGTTACAGATGCAAACATGAGAGATGTTGACAACAACATAAAATCTCGGAACTTGATCATACAAGGATTGACTCAAAGTGACTTCGATCCAGTTGCATGTTGGTGATATGCCCAAGAGGCAATCATAACAATTCGGATCGAGGCCTATTGGATATTTGATACACAAGCAATTAGGGTACTAATAGGGCCTGTGACCTAAAAGCCCATTAGTACACCTAAAATACGAGGGGTAGGGTTAGGGGTTAATGACTCCACCACGTGACAGCCCTAGCCGCCACTCCTCGCAGGCCTCATGCTGAGACCCTTGCCGCGCACGCGATGCTAGCAGACTGGCACACGGTGTTCCTCCCCGTATGTGTGGACTTCGTAGAGGCGCTGCTGCTATTGCTGTGCTGATCGGCTACGATGATTGTGATCATCTACCTGCTGTCGTGACGAGGACGAGGAGGAGACGAACGAGATTGTCTGCTTCCCCTACACCAACGTGCATCTATGTTCTGCTATGCTACGTGTCTAGTGGTAACGACCTATGACCTCTGTACTTGCGTGTTTCCTGGGTGATGCGGTAGAGTTGCTAGAGTAGCGTACCACCTATTTTCCAACAGTGGTATTAGAGCCGACTTGCGTAGTTTTTGGTTTGGATCTTGTTTGTAGATGGGATCTACTGTAGACATGTTCATACAATGAATTTTATTGCACGGTTTTTGGGGTTTGGAATTGGTTAGAGTAGATTGTGATAGTATATGACTAAAGGGTCAGTTCGTGCTCCTTCTCTGCTGTGTGTGCAACCCGTCCCTGCCGGCTGGAATCACCATCGGGTCTAATCGCGTACATAGCTAACAGATTGATCCAAGAGACCACGGTCATGAGTCACGATCTACTCATGAATAACCGATCACATTGAAAATTGAGGCATTCTGAATGGCTTGGATTCGGGTTGATTTAATCAATCTGATGAGATTTTCATAGTGATTTCATAGATGTGATCTATGTAATTCCGTTTGGTGCTGAAACCCACAGGGGGCGAGGGGCTCCCCTCTCCACTCCGCCTGCTAACTAGCTAGCGTGACCGCTATTTTGTTGTTTGCTAAAGAGATTACATAATATCGTTTTGCGTTAGAAACCATTCTACGCTTAACTCGTTTTTGCAGGGAATGATGTGAATGGTATGGCCTTAATGTAATGTGATGATCTATATGTTATATTCATGTAGTCTGCATGTTGCAAATTTAACACAACCGGGTTGAGGTTGTCACATAATTGTATAACGACCTGCGTGTTGACCTGTGATTCTTGATCTCTCATGTAATTTATTTGGTAGCTATTAGTTGTATTAGCTTCTTTCATGATCGTGGAGATGTCTTCAAGCATTGTGGAGATGGAGATCACCACAATAAGGGAGGCATAGTAGCTCAGATCATGATGGAACCATGGCGATGGAGACCATTATGATTGTAAGGACCATACTATTCACAATGTGATATGATCATATACCTGCGATGTTTACGTATTACTATTCTTTTCATGCTTTTCATATGGTGGATGTTTTGTCATGATAAAATAGCTTCTCTCACAAAAGTTGAGCATTTGATGTCATTTACCAATAGGCGCACCTATGTTATTTTGATTGTTGTGTCATAGGTTTGCCAAAGCAAAGTACCATCATCTATCATAATGCATAGTGTTGGTTTACTCAACAAAGCTATCAAAACGGTTTTGGGCTTTATGGCATAGATTTGGGAGCCGGAGCATTGAATGTCACCCAACAAACAAGAGTCATATAGGGATATGATTAACAATGGTTGTTTACCTATGTCACTAATTTCTTAGCAGTGAGGCCAAAGCTCACTAGGAATTAGTGAATATGGATCTTGAACCACTATATGTCGTTAGAGGGAAGATGATAATCATGTAGTGGTGATATCTTTTATTAAATTGTTAATAGAAGATTGGTACATAACATTGTGATAAACCTTGTATATTTATTTTCTATTGTAGATAATGTCTGCTAGTAACAATTCTGTTTCAATTTGCAATCTGTGCTTGAAAAGGAAAAGCTCAATAGAGCTAACTTTATCGATTGGTACCGCAGCCTGAGAATTGTTCTTAGGCAAGAGAAAACCGAGTACGTTCTTCTGCAGCCTTACCCTGATGACCTCCCAGCTGATGCAACTAATGTAGCACGTAGAGCTTATATGAAGCACTATGATGATTCACTTAATGTAAGCTGCCTCATGCTCGCCACTATGTCCCCTGATCTGCAAAAACAGTATGAGCATACATATTCTTATTCTATGATTGAGAGACTGCATGGAATGTTTGAGAATCAAGCTAGGGCTGAAAGATACAACATCTCAAAGTCCTTGTTCTCATGCAAGCTGGCGGAGGGTAGCCCGATCAGCCCTCATGCAATCAAGATGATTGGTTACATTTAAACTTTGGGCAAACTTGGTTCTGAACTCAAGGATGATCTGGCTATTGACGTTGTTCTCCAGTCGCTCCTACCAAGCTACGATCCATTCATATTGAATTTTCAAATGAATGGCATGGAGAAAAGTTTGGCCGAATTGCATGGGATGCTTAAAACAGCCGAAGAAAGCATTAAGAAAAATGCCACTCATGTGATGATGGTGCAAAAGGAGAATAAAAAGAGGAAGCGTGTGACACATCCTAAAGGTAAAGGCAAGGGAAAAGTTCCCGATGAGCCTTCAAGCTCAAAGTATGCCAAAGGGCAAATCTGGCCCTTCTCTTGATGATGAATGCTTTCACTGTCATGATAACAGGCACTGGTCTAGGAACTGCAAGAAGTACTTGGAGGATATGAAGAAGAAGAGAAGTGAGACTTCCGCTTCAGGTAAAAATGTTATAGAAATTAACATTGCATTATCTTCTAGTGAATCATAGGTATTTGATACCGGATTGATGATTCACACTTGCAAATCGTTGCAGGGTCTAAGTGAGACTAGAAGATTTGCAAAAGGCGAGTTGGATGTTCGTGTCGGCAAAGGAGCAAAGGTTGCGGTCATAGCTGTCGGAACCTACCACTTGTCATCACCCTCATGATTAGTTTTGGAATTGAATAATTGTTATTGCATTCCTACTTTGAGCAACAACATTATCTCTTCTTTGTGTTTATAAGAAGTTGATGGTTATGAGACTGTAAACAAATGTTGTTCCATTTATTACAATAATATTTTCTATGCTCAATGTCCATTGGTGAATAGATTATATGTTCCTGATCTTGGGGATAAAACTATCTGTAACATTAATACCAAAAGGGCTCGACGAAATGATCTAAATCCCACTTTTATTTGGCATTGTCGCTTAGGTCATATAAATGAGAAACGCATTGAAGAACTCCATAAAGATGGTTTACTAAGCTCATTTGATTTTGAATCACTTGACACATGAGAATCTTGTTTGCTTGGGAAGATGACCAAAGCACCCTTCACTGGTCAAAGAGATAGGGCGACTGACTTGTTGGCACTTATACATACAGATGTATGTGGACCAATGAGTTCAATCGCTAGAGGTGGTTTTCAATACTTCATCACATTTACCGATGACTTTAGTAGATATCGTTATGTCTACCTAATGAGGCACAAGTCTGAATCCTTTGAAAAGTTCAAAGAATTTCAGAATGAAGTGCAGAATCAATTGGGCAAGACAATTAAACTTCTACAATCTGATCGTGGGGGTGAGTATTTGAGCCATTAATTTTATGATCATTGAAAACAATGTGGAATTGTTCCATAGTTGACTCCACCTGGAACGCCTCAATAGAATGGGCTGTCTTAACGGAGGAATCGAACCTTGTTAGACATGGTTAGGTCGATGATGTGTCAAGCAGATCTTCCACTATCCTTTTGGATTTATGCTCTTGAAACTGCTGCATTTACACTAAACAGAGTCCCAACTAAGTCTGTTGAGAAGACACCATATGAGATGTGGACCGGGAAACGTCCCGAATTGTCTTTCCTCAAAGTTTGGGGGTGTGATGCTTATGTCAAACATTTGACGTCAGACAAACTCACTCCCAAATCAGACAAATGCTTCTCTGTGGGATATCCTAAGGAAACCAAAGGATATTATTTTTATAATAAAACAGAGGGTTAAGTGTTTACCGCTCGCAATGGTGTCTTCTTGGAGAAAGAGTTTCTCTCAAAAGGAGTTAGTGGGAGCAAGGTGCATCTTGAAGAAAATCAAGAAATACCTAAAAATGTTTCGACATCCACTGATCCTATACATGATGTACAAGATGTTGTGCAACCAGTTGATGAAACACCAGCCCCACGAAGGTCTACGAGGGTACATCGTGCGACTGAAAAGTTGACGCTTCTAACCACGGAGCAGCATGCCATGGTATTGTTGGACAATAATGAGCCCACGACCTATACCGAAGCAATGACGGGACGCGACTCTAAAAAGTGGCTTGGAGCCATGGAATCCGAAATTGAATCCATGCATGAAAATCAAGTTTGGAACTTGGTTGATCCAATCGAAGGTGTGAGACCTATTGATTGTAAATGGATTTTAAAGAAAAAGACCGATATTGTCGGTACCCTCCGTACCGGATACCCCTTGGGATTGTAAAGATCACAAGGAAACTCCATCTACAAGATTTGAAGACCTCCGAAGGCCCCACATGTCAGGCGTAGCCGGACCTGCTTCCCCGACAAGGTTAGTTCCGGGGCCGCCACATGTATCACACGACCGGAGCTATCACCCACACCTGGGAAACTCCGATCAGAATACCAATATGGCACCACCGGACCTAACCTCAGACAGAGGGAAGCTCCAGCACTGACACATGTCCAACAGCACTAGACCTACCCGTCCACGACGGTGAGCTCCAGAGCTGCCAGGTGGCAACCGTCGGACCTTCAACTTCAACAATCAGGCTGGTGGACCCCCCAACGGCTCCGGACCTTCAAGTATCAATCAAAAACTTCAAAACCCGATTAAGTGTCATTAATGCCATATTAATGACACACGATCGGATGTTCCTTAAAACTGGTAACGGCACGGTTAAGGCCCGTTACCAGGCTATTTAGGGTAATTAACTCCATTTGTTGTGTATCAAGCATGTGTAACCACCGGGGCCACCTATCGGGCCAGGCGAACATTGTAACGACCAGTCCTTGTACTATAAAACGACTGGTCAACGATACACAAAAATAGGCTCGAGACCACTGCTGAACACCCTGAGCTAGACGAGCTTCTTCTTCTGGAGCTTCTTCTAGACTCACCAGCTTAATACATCACCAACACACCCCGTGGAGTAGGGTATTACGATCAGGCGGCCCGAACCACGTAAATCCATGTGTACACGTGTCTTTCACCTTCTTGAATCTCTGCATGCCCATTACCGAACTACAACTCCTCAATCTACCAAAGGTAGTGTCGGGAGATCTGCCGGTTCCAAACACCTACAGTTGGCGCGCCAGGAAGGGGGCGCCCGAGATTTAGAGTATGGTGAACTCAACTACTGGATCATCCAACGGCAACCCTTCCGTTCAACCCGTTGGAGGCAATCCCACCAACATGCAGCAAACAGCAGGTGATGTGGCTCCAGGAGGAATCATGCCTTCACCACCACTGTCTGCACTAGCACGTCAAGCTGAGCAGTGTGACAGTGCATCGGTGTCGGTCACTGCATCGGCAAACAACAACAACCCTGAACAGCGCTTCATGCAGTGCGTGCTCTCCTCCAACGTCCACCACCTCCAGCTGCATCCGAGCGTGCAATGGAGCAGTAGAGGGCTGATGTGGAACACCTGGTTGCAGCAGCAGCCGACCGCATCAGCAACCAAGGTCCTCCTCCATCGGGGCAGGCCCCATCGCAGCGTCGTACTGTGTCTGGCAGACTTGGTCCGCATGGTTCTCAGAATAGGAGGCGTGCTGCATCACAGCAAGTTACGTCGCTACCCTCCAGGGCGCGACGTACTCATACGGTAACCAGGATGTCAACTCATGACCACCGGGCCAAGCTTGATCGCCGTTACCGTCAACAGGACGGCCGTGTCCATATCGTGCGCGCTCGCGAAAGGCGAGAGGCTCGAGACAACCCTGCTCCCGAGGGAGTAGGAGGAGGCTGTTCTGCACTGGCCATGCACCTACGCATGGTCAGATGGCCACAAAAGTTCCGGCCACACCTGCCGGAGAAATTTGACGGGACTATTAACCCCGTCGAGTTTCTTCAAATTTACACCACCGCAATCCTTGCAGCCGGAGGTAATGAGGCTGTAATGGCCAACTACTTCCCAGTGGCTTTGACTAGGACCTCCAGGTCCTGGTTCATGAGCCTTCCTCACAACTCTATCAATAGTTGGGAGGAATTGTGCCAACAGTTCACTGCCAATTTCGGGAGTTCATACACCCAACCAAGCACCGAGCTGGACCTTTTGCAGTTGTGCAGAAGGGGGGAGAACCCCTGTGCTCATTTTTCCAGAGGTTCTCCCAGGTACGAAACACCATTCCTTCTATCTCTAGTGCTTCTGTCATCGTGGCTTTTAGACAGGGCGAAAGGGATAAGAAGATGCTGGAGAAGCTGGCGGTCAAGGAGATCACCAGCGTCAAGGAGCTCTTCAGCTTGGCAGACAAGTGTGCCAAAGCTGTGGAGGGCAGTGAAATGCACTACAAACCACCTCTGGAGGATGGCAAAAAATCCTCCAAAGGCGAAGCCACTACCTTCGGGAGTGGCAAAAATAAGAAAAAGCCCAACGGCAAGAAGAAGACGTCGGCCGACACATCCACTGTTGCAGCTGCAGCAGCTCCGGGTGGCCGGGGGCCACGCCCTGAGAAATGACCTCGAACGTCCACTGAAGACGATGGAAACTCCAAAATGTGGTGTCTTATCCACAAGACGAATGGACACAACCTGGAGGACTGCCGGGAGGTCCGAAACCTTGCCGAGCGCTACCACAAGCGCTGGGGAGAAGTTCCTTTCCGTCAGAGGGAAGGAAAGTAGAAAGTCGACGAAGCTCCGACTGAAGAGGAGTTGGGCTTCCAGGACCCTAAAAAGGTCTTGAAGGCTGTGTACACCTCCGTCGACGATGACTCCGACGTCTCCAACAATGAGCATCGGAAGACCATGAACACCATCTTTGGTGGTTCGTGGGACATCACCTCTCGCCGTGTCCTCAAGACCATGTGGCGGGACATGGCCTCAGTAGCTCCTACAGCCAGGGCAGAGCCTCATCGGAAGTGGATGGACACTACCATCACTTTTGATGCTTCGGAATGCCTTCGGAACATGATCGGAGCTGGCCAGCTACCTTTGATGGTATCACCTACCATCAACAACATTCAACTCCACCATGTAATGGTGGACGGAGGTTCGGGGCTGAACCTCATAAGCTTCGAAGCTTTTGTTAAGCTTCAGCTCCGACCTTCGGACCTTCACCCCTCCCGACCTTTCTCCGGAGTAGGTCCGGGGGCCATAACACCACTCGGTGCCATTATTCTCCCCGTGACCTTTGGGACTCAGGAGAATTATCGCACTGAGAAGTTGATCTTTGACGTCGCTCAGATCAACTTGCCCTTCAATGCCATTCTGGGCAGGCCCGCCTTGAACAAATTCATGGCTGCTGCTCATTATGGCTACCTGGTGTTGAACATGCCGACACCAGCTGGTGTTCTCCGGATCCACAGAGACCGTACTGTCGGAGTGACTGCTTTGGAGGAGCTTCATGCGCTTGCTACAACACAGGAGGAAGAATCTAGGTAGGAACAAGCTCCGAAACCCCCGAGCATTCGCCAACGAGGCTCAACCTCCGCACCTCGCGTGCAACCAAGCGGCGACACCGACATCCCTGTCAAAGTCGTCCAAATCGACTCTGATGCCGCTCATACCACCCGTATATCGAGAGGTATGAATGAAAAATAGGAACTCGCGCTCATCACTTTCCTCCAGACTAATGTCGACGTGTTTGCCTGGCAACCGTCACAAATGCCTGGGATCCTAGGGAAGTGATCGAGCATAATCTGAAGATCTATCCCGACGCTCGGCCCGTACATCAGAAGCCTCGAAAGCAATCCGTAGAGCGACAAAACTTCATACGACAAGAAGTGAAGAAGTTGCTCGAAGCTGGATTCATCCAAGAAGTCTTCCATCCAAAATGGTTGGCAAACCCAGTTGTTGTACCCAAGGCCGGCGCGAGCTTCAGATGTGTATCAACTACACAACACTAAATAAGGCATGCCCAAAAGATCCATTCCCACTACCTAGAATAGATCAGATAGTGGATTCCACCTCCGGGTTTGAATTATTGTGTTTCCTAGACGCATATTCTGGGTACCATCAAATAAGAATGTCTAGGGAAGATGAAGAACATACTTCTTTTGTCACAGTAGATGGATTGTACTGTTATACTGCCATGCCATTTGGTCTCAAGAATGTAGCTTCAATATTTGTACGAGCTATGTACAAAACCTTTGGAGAGCTCATCAGAGACGTAGTGAAAGTGTATGTTGATGACATCGTTGTCAAGATCAAAGACAAGGAGTCACTCCTTGACACCTTGCAAGCTGTCTTCGACAAGCTGCGGGTCACCCGCACGAAGCTGAACCAAGACAAGTGCGTCTTCAGAGTTAGCTCCGGAAGGCTTCTTGGTTTCCTGGTAAACCACCGGGGCATAGAGGCAAATCCGGCGAAGATTAAAGCCATAGAGGAGATGCGGCCACCAGCCCGCATCAAAGATGTCCTGAAACTGACTGGATGTCTAGCCGCCCTCAGTCGGTTCATCTCAAGACTGGTAGAACGGGCGCTACCCTTCTTCAAGCTATTGAGGTAGTCCGGACCAGTTCAATGGTCTTAAGAAGCAGAAAAGGCGTTCCATGAGCTAAAGCAGCTCCTCACCACACTACCAACCCTGGTAGCTCCGAACCCTGGTGAGCCCTTACTGCTTTACATTTCAGCAATCGAAGAGGTTGTCAGCATGGTCCTGGTCGCGGAGAGACCAAAACCATCTCAAGCTCAGGAATCCAGACTCCTCCGGGAGGGTCTGGAGGTTCCTGAAGGTGAGTCTGGGTCCCAGACCCCAGACTTGGATCAACAGGGAGTTATCCCAGAAGACTTGGACCCCTCCGGGAGGATCCTGGTCCCTCCAGCAGAAGCTCCGGGTTCCTCTAGCAGGGACCCGGAGATCACCGAAGCAGGTACGGACCCCTCCGGGAGGGTCCGGGTCGATGTGGAGGAAGCTCCGGGCCCCTCCGGGAGGGTCCGAACAGTCCAACGCCCAGTATACTTCATCAGCGAAGTACTACATGATGCCAAGACTTGATACTTAGAAGTGCACAAACTGCTTTACGCAGTCCTCATCACCTCCAGGAAGCTTCGCCATTACTTCCAAGCTCACAAGATCTCAGTGGTGACCTCTTACCCACTGCATGCGATCTTACATAATCCCAACTCTACTGGGAACGTTGCAAATTGGGCTGCGGAATTGGTCGAATTCGATCTTGAATTTGTTCCCAGACAAGCGATCAAGAGTCAAGCATTGGCAGATTTCATGGCGGAATGGACCCCCTCTCCATTAAACCCTGGGGGCCCTAGTGAACAGAAGTCGGAACTTAAGGCTTCGGTCTTCACCGAACCTCACTGGACCCTCTACTTCGATGGCTCCATGCAAAATAAGGGGGCCAGAGCTGGAGTCCTTCTCCTCGCTCCAACTGGGGAGAAGGTAAAATACATGGTCCACCTTGACTTCAAGGCGACCAACAACATGGCGGAGTATGAAGCACTCATTCATGGACTAAAGGTGGCACTATCATACGACGTCAAGCAGCTGTTGGTCAAGGGAGATTCGCAGCTCATCATTTAACAGGTGAAGGGTGAATGCTCCTGTAACAACCCTCAACTAGCTGCTTATCTCCTTGAAGTCCAGAAGCTACAGAAGGACTTCGAAGTCCTGGATCTCCACCATGTCCAGCGTGTCCATAACGCTGAAGCTGATGAACTCTCGACGAAAGTGTCAACCGGAGCTCCTGCTCCTGACAGAACCTTCGTCCGGAGGTTGTAAAAACCCACAGCTCAGCCTGCCGAACTGAGCGAAGGGGGCGAGACCAGCATCCCGAAGCTGGCGGTCCTGAAGGCCCTGTTACCATGGCAACCATCAAGGGTCGTAGGTGCTGCCAGAAGCTCCGAGCAACCCAGCACGCAAGACTCAAATGCTCAAGCAAGCTCTGATGCATGGATCTTGGAGATCCGAAGCTACTTGAAAGACAATATCCTTCCCGACGATGATGTATCCGATGACCGGATAGTCAGATTGGCTAAAAGATACACGTTGGTAGAAGGGGATCCCAACTGACGTGGTGCCAACAGCGTCCTAATGCGGTGCATCACAAGGGAAGAAGGCTGTGAGCTCCTCGCAGAAATCTATGGAGGCGACTGTGGGAACCACACGTCTTCTCGCACGTTGGTCGGTAAAGCCTTCCGGCATGGCTTCTACTGGCCTACAGTGCTCCAGGATGCAACTGAGCTGGTGAAGAAATGCAAAGCATGCCAGTACCATGCAAAGCAAATTCACACACCAGCTCAGCCTCTACAAATGATACCTCCTACATAGCCTTTCACCGTGTGGGGGATGGACATCTTGGGACCTTTCCCAAGAGCCGTCGGAGGTTAAAAGTTCATGTATGTTGCCATCGACAAGTTCACCAAATGGCCGGAAGCAACTCCAGTTGTGACAATCAACAAGCAATCAGCTATCAACTTCCTGCAATCCATAGTATGCAGATTTGGAGTCCCGAACAAAATCATAACAGATAATGGGACCCAATTCACAAGCTCTGCTTTCTAAGGATACTGCGAAGACCTCGACATCCAAGTCAGCTACGCCTCTGTAGCTCATCCGGCAAGCAATGGCCAAGCCGAGAGGGCAAATGTAGAAATCCTAAAAGGACTCAAAACATGCACATATGAACGCTTGAAAAAACATGGAGCCAACTGGATTGAAGAACTTCCGCCCACTCTATGGGCCAACAGGACAACTCCAAACCGGGCAGCTGGAGAGACACCCTTCTTCCTGGTGTACGGAGCTGAGGCAGTCCTTCCTCCGGAAATCACCTTGGGGTCGCTCTGGGTCCGGACCTCCGATGAAGCCATGCAGGACCAGTTCCGGCGTGAAGACCTTGACCTCCATGAAGAGGGAAGGTGCCGAGCAGCTGTTCGGAATGCTCGATACCACCAAGCTCTTCGGCGCTATCACCAACGGCATGTTCACAGCCGACAGCTCGAGGAAGGCGATCTGGTGTTACAGAGAATACAATCCAGAGAAGGGTTGAACAAACTCTCACCCAGCTGGGAGGGACCCTTCCGAGTGATCAAAGTATCCCGTCCCGGATGCATTCGCTTGGCAACTGAGGATGGCACACCTCTCCCAAATCCTTGGAACATTGAGCACCTCCGTAAGTTCTACGCTTAGTATCACGGAGGTGAGTCTGTAATTACATGTGGTGTATGTTATAGAGTCATTGTACAGAGTCAGGTAGCTCCTCCGGGAGGGCAGCCAAACCTACCCTATTGGTCCGCAATGCCCATGCCACACTTGTCATAGTCTCAGAACTAAAAGTGTAGCTAGATACCTTGGGTCAAACGAGAAACGAAATACACTTAGCCTGTTTCCGTACCCTAAGAGTGTACTTGTTTCCCCTGTACCCCGGACCTATAATGAAAGACATCATTGTGTGAAAACAGACTCCACGTGCATTTACTTTGTACAGGATCAATATTTTTTATTTTTCTCTTTCTTGTCTATAACAAAGTTGTGCAGATCTTAAGAAACTTTAGCTCAAACAATTCATGTACAATTTGAGTTGCATTGTCTATTCTCCCAGGTTCAAGCATTGTTGATGGCCTACCTGTCTGAATGTCGCCAAACAAATCTAGGGCTGGAGTGTGCTATCGACTTAGCCTGGTCATGCACCCTAAGTACGCCACTCTACCTACACCCCGATAGGCCGAAGTAAGGCAAGTCCAGAAATGATCAGACCTGAAGGAAGCTAGACGACACCCTTGATTGTATTTAGAATTATGATCAACCTAAAACTTTCTTGGTAACAGTAAGTCGCAATGAAGTTATAGATAAGAAACGGATTTTACTGTTTTTCTTGACTTCAGTGTGCAGGAAAAATAAACAAGCTCTGACATCCTCTAGGCGGCTTGTGGTCAATGTTCGAACATTGACATCGAGCATCTCTGGAGCTACTCAGTTCTGGTAAAGCTAGGAGGCAAGTCATCAACGTGAAGATGGTGGAAAGACTCTAAAGTGGAGTCTAACGTTGACACAACACGTGTTGACGGAGGTCACTGCCGGAGCTGCCAAAGCTCCGACACCTCAGAGGACTAACCATCAATGCTCCAGAGTTACTAATCTCTGGTGATGGTCAGTGCCAGAGCCACTAAGCTCCGACAGCCTCAGGGGGCCTACACTATCGAAGACTTCGGACCTACATTCTACAAGTTCGAAGCATGCAAGTCTTCAACAACCAGTACATCCTCTTGGTACATGTTCACAATCAAATTGTGCACATCTACCAGGGGGCCAAGCGAGACAAAGGTGTTGAAGACAAAAAATGAAATTCGAATTCACAAAAATTTGGATTTCATTCATCTGGAGACAAGAGATTACAAAATAATTGGGGAGGAAGAAGAGAAAGTACAAGAGGGAGCTACAGGGAGACGATCCTAGACCCTATGGAATAACTGGGCGACCTTTTGAGCCACCTCCGACATGTTGGCTCGGGCGGCTTACCCTCTCCTTCGATGGGACCTTCAAGCACCGGGTCCAAAGGGAATTGAGGATCCCGGCTGGTGTAGCACGTCAGCACATACTCTGCGACGTTCTTCGCCAGGGACTGACCCTCCGTTTCCAATTGGTCTACGATGACATCGCCCACCTTGGAGAGTTTGTTGCCTCGTGAACCCAGTGCCTCCAATGCCTTGTCCAGCTCTGGCTCTGGATCGTCTGGACGCACGGGACTGAAGCCCATTGGAGTTAGCGCATCGTTGGCCTTGCCCAGGAAGTCCCAAACTTGATGGGACTCCTCAGCCCTTGCACCACGCATCTCCGCCAAGGATCTTTTGGCCGCCGCCAGCTCTAAGCTCTCCCGAGCAAGACGCTCCACCTCTTTGGCATTTTGCTGAATCATTTCAGCAACCTAACTTTGGAGCTTGCTGAGCTCTTCCTCTCGGAGGTGGATCTCGTTCCAGCGGTTGACCAGATCTTTCTCCCGGCCCCGCACTTTCTTATCCCGGGCGGCGATGGCATTCTCCTGCTTGTAGAGTTCTTTCCCTCGCTCCCAGGCCTTCTTCTCCTCCTCCTTGCAACGCTCATCCAATTTCTTGGTGCGTTCTTTGAGGCTCTTGTCAGCCAGAGCTGTCTTTTGGACAAGATCCTCCTCCCTCTTCATGAGGTCATCCCGCATCTCCAGGAATTTCTGCTCTTAATCTTCGATCCGTCTCTCCCGAGCTTCAAGAGCCTCCCGACGCTTGACAAGACTATCGTGGATGGTGGGGAACCTTTCCTGGCGTTCATCAGTTGCGCTATTGGCAGGCTTGGCCTGATCATATATTTCCCGGGATTGGTTGTCGAGGGTCCACGTCATGCTTTCCCTCTCATCCAACAACTTACCCCAATACTCCAGACGGACCTTCTCCCTTTGCACCCACTCCTTGTCGTCAGCCAGCCTCGACTGTGCCAGCTTGGTCTCAAAATGGAGTCGGTTGCGCAACCTCCTAAGGGTTTGGCGCTCCTCCTCGAGGGCCTTGCTATTGTGGTAGAAGGCCAGTTGAACCTGGCGAAGGCTGGAGCAGGCGTTGTTGATGGACAATGATAGGGGGATCGGGTCCGGACCTGCCAGGGTCATCTCCGCTGGCTCTAGTGGATCTTCAGCAACAAAAACTGGGTCCCACTCTACGAGAGCGGTACCCTGAGCTTCCACGGCACTAGGGCCGTCCTCTGGGATAGCCTCGGTCGCCGCTGAGGAAGTACTTGCAGTAGAAGTACCAACCTCCAGAATTGGTTCCGAAGGCCCAGCCACCAAGTCATCAACAACTGGCCCCTCCGGCGGGGGGCCAGCAGCTTCATCATGGCACCCTGGCTCAACAGAGGGCACCTCCGGGCTCATCGCTTCCGGAGGGGCATTGAAGGTTCGGCCGGAGTAGAAGCTACTTCTAGCTCCGGCGCAAGCACTCCCTCCGCTTCTGGCTCCGGCGTAGGGGCTTCCTCCGCCTCTGGTTCGGGTGCTAGCGCTTCAGCCATCATGGACTCTGACACTAGCGCTTCGACCACCATAGGCTCAGGCGTTGTTGCCTCCGTAGCAACTGGCTCGGACGCCAGAACCTCTTCAACAGTCGGCTCCATAGCCGAAACTTCTACAGCAACCGGCTCTGCTGTTGGAGCTTCCTCGACAACTGGCTCAAGTGTCGGAGCTTCATCAACACCTGACTCTACCGCCAGGACCTCCACAACCACCAGCTCAACTGCCGGGGCTTCAACAACATTCGACTCTAGGGCCGGAATCGCAGCTTCCTCCGGCTCTGCGGCCAGAGCATCCAACATCATAGCATCCAAGCCGGAGCTTCAACCTCCGAGTCTGGCGCTGCTAGTACATCTTCAGTCCCGCGGTCCGGCGCTACCACGGGAGCTTCTGGGGATGAGTTGTCCAATACCATGATAGCCGGCGCCGGGACTGCCGCAGCCTCAGTCACCTCTTGGGGCGGCGCTGAAATCGGAGCCGGAGCTTCAGACTGCACAACCTCAACTGCTGCTGCAGGGACCGGAGCTTCAACCCTTTTCTTGGGCACGCTGTGGATGAAGGACGAAGAGACTCAAAATACAGTTAACAATAAAATAATTGACTAAGGTAAAAAATCAAAAATTACCTCGGAAGACTTCCGCACCAGTTCCCGTAGAACCTCTTCTCCGGACGCTCCGGACTGGCCCCAGTTGACACTAGTGTGGTAGTCCCGGAGGCCCCCCCCCCCCCCCCCCCCCCGGAGCTTGCTACTATTGTCGGTGTTGCTCTGGTCGAGGCCCCCCTCAACCGGGAAGGACATCCGGACCCGGAGCCCTCAGCTGGCCCTAGGACCGGAGTCACATGGCCGGAGCTAGCACCCCGGGAAGATGCCGCAACTAGAGTAGATGCCGCCGTTGTAGACCTTCCCCTCCGGGGAGAAGGAGACGCCACGGAAGAAGTATGTCTGGCCCTCCTGTCGGCATGCTTCCTCTTACGGCTCGAGGGCTCGGCCAATTCCTTGCCCTTGCCGACAACTTCGGTTCTTGGCTTAGGGGCGGGGACGGAGCCACCTTTCGGAGCTTCGGAGATCGCCAACCCAGTGGTCGAGCGCCTCTCAATGACACGAAGGTCGTCAAGCACCGGCATTGTCCGCCGGAGCTTCCTACTGAATGCTGCCTCCATGTTCAGTGGGAGAAAAGCTGGCGGCAGAGCCAAATCGTCGCCCTGGACGTCGATGCCGTGCTGGAACTTCTTCAGGTGGAACTCCAAAGTTGCACCCTCCATGTTGGACTTCAAACCGGTCACGATCCGGTCGTCGTCCAGCATACTGTTGAGGGCCCAAGCCAATTTCTCCCTCCTATTCAACAGAGCCCACCTGTTGGTTAGGAAGTTGCAAAACACCGCCTGGGGAGTCACCCCTCCTTCCACACATAGGCGGATCCTAGTCAGAGCAGGATCGAAGGCATCCGACAGCACTGGAGCTTCACTCCAAACTGCAGCGTCGATGTTGGGGAGGCCTTCCGGTAGCTCCAGCTTCTCGTGCTACTCCACCCTGATTACAATCCAATCCTTCTTCAAGTCGTCCCACTTCCCAGAAGGGAACAACCGCAAGTACTTGTACGGGCACCTCTTGCGCTTCATAAAATAGTAGAAGCCAAGGTAATCGTCGCTCCGACCTATGGTCTGGACAGTGAAGAAGGTGCGTAAGAGCTCAATGCACGGGGGAATGACCACCCACATCTCGCAGAAGTGAAAAAATATGGACACCAGCAGAACGGAGTGGGGGCCAAGGTGGTAAAGCTGCAGACCATAGAAGTCTAGCAGCATCAAGAAGAAGGAGAAGAAAGGTGGGATCAGTCCCACCATGGCGTACGCGGAGAAGTACACCATGTCGCCGGCGTGTTCCTTCTCGAACGGAAGCTTGCCGGCACGGACCAGGTGGTTGAAGAAGTCAAGGGACCACCCCATGAGGGCCCGGACCTTCTTCAGATCGTCATCGGTCTCCAGTCGGCTCTGGCAGAGACCCAACTCCATTGCAGCACAGCGAGGCAGGAGAGGAAAGGCAAGCTAAAGTTTGGAAGGTTTGAGCGCAAGATCGATTGAAAGGCATAAATAACCCCAAACGGTGCATGCTTTCCTTCTTAAGTAAGCCTCCGAAATGCCTGGATGGAAACCGCAGAGGAGCCGACGATACCATTCAAAGATTTCACCCCGCCAATGACAAAGGGGGCCCGGGGCCACCCCGACGATCAAGTCGAGGTTCTTACCCCAGGTGAACGGTTGTCATCATGAAAGGTCGGAAACCCGAAGTTGACTCCGGACAGGGCTCGCGGAACCGATACGATTATCGTATCGGGAACCGACGACCTTCAATTGCGTGAGATCCGCACGCTAAGATCTCACCTGCTGCCTTCAAGATACGCCACACGGTGGAAGTTTAATTGTGAACTACCACCAACAGCACAACCAAAGACCCTTGAAGACACGGTTCAGAAACCAAAGAATGGACCCACCTCCGGCGAAATGACTTCATACAAAAGGTCTCTCCCAGAGGTGAGTCCAGGGGGCCACTATCGGTACCCTCCGTACCGGATACCCCTTGGGATTGCAAAGATCACAAGGAAACTCCATCTACCAGATTTGAAGACCTCCGAAGGCCCCACATGTCAGGCGTAGCCGGACCTGCTTCCCCGACATGGTTAGTTCCGGGGGCGCCACGTGTATCACAAGACCGGAGCTATCACCCACACCTGGGAAACTCCGGTCAGAATACCAATATGGCACCCCCGGACCTAACCCTAGACAGAGGGAAGCTCCAGCACTGACACGTGTCCAACAGCACCGGACCTACCCGTCCGTGATGGTGAGCTCCAGAGCTGCCATGTGGCAACCGCCGGACCTTCAACTTCAACAATGAGGCTGATGGACCCCCCAACCGCTCCAGACCTTCAAGGATCAATCAAAAACTTCAAGACCCAATTAAGTGTCATTAATGCCATATTAATGACACACGATCGAATGTTCCTTAATACTAGTAATGGCACGGTTAAGGCCCGTCACCAGGCTATTAAGGGTAATTAACTCCATTTATTGTGTATCAAGCCAGGCAAACGTTGTAACGACCAGTCCTTATACTATAAAAGGACTGGTTGACGATACACAAAAAGAGGCTCGAGACCACTGCTGAACATCCTGAGCTAGACGAGCTTCTTCTTCTGGAGCTTCTTCTAGACTCACAAGCTTAATACATCACCAACACACCCCGTGGAGTAGGGTATTAAGCTCAGGCGACCCGAACCACGTAAATCCCTGTGTACACGTGTCTTTCACCTTCTTGAATCTCTGCGCGCCCATTACCGAACTACAACTCCTCGATCTACCAAAGGTAGTGTCAAGAGATCTGCCGGTTCCAAACACCGACAGATATGGATGGAAATGTTCACATCTATAAAGTGCGATTGGTGGCAAAAGGTTTCAAACAAATTCAAGGTGTTGATTATGATGAAACTTTCTCACCCATCGCAACGCTTAAGTCTGTTCAGATTCTCTTGGTAATTGCTGCATATTTTGATTATGAAATATGGAAGATGGATGTCAAAACAGTCTTTCTTAATGGAACTCCAACTGAGGATGTGTACATGACACAACCTGAGGGTTTTGTCGATCCTAAAAATGCTAGTAAAATATGCAAGCTTCAAAAGTCCATCTATGGGTTGAAGCAAGCATCTCAGAGTTGGAATCTACATTTTGGTGAAGTGATCAAAGGGTTTGGTTTCATCAAGAATGTATAAGAACAATGTATTTACAAGAAGTTTAGTGGGAGCGTACATGTATTTCTGGTCCTATATGTAGATGACATATTATTGATCGGAAATGACATTCTAATGCTTGATGATGTTAAATCCTCATTAAGAAAAATTTCTCAATGAAGGATTTAGGAGAGGCAACATACATTTTGGGCATAAAGATCTATAGAGATAGATCTAAAAGGCTAATTGGATTAAGCCAAGATACATATATTAACAAGATATTGAATAGGTTCAATATGCAAGATTCCAAGAAAGGTTTCTTGCCAATGTCACATGTCATTACTCTAAGCAAGAGTCAGTGTCCTTTGACACCTGATGAGCAAAAGAGGATGAGAGCGATTCCTTATGCTTTGGCTATTGGATCCATCATGTATGGCATGCTATGTACACGCCCAGATGTATCTTATGCTCTAAGCATCACGAGCATGTATCAATCAGGTTATGGTGATGCTCATTGGACCGTTGTCAAAAACATCCTTAAGTACTTGAGAAGAACTAAGGATGCATTCTTAGTGTTTGGAGGTGAAGAAGAGCTTGTTGTAAAAGGTTACACCGATGCCAGCTTCCAAAGTGTTAAGGATGATTCTAGATCGCAATCCGGTTTTGTATTCTGCCTCATGGAGGGACAGTGAGCTAGAAATGTTCCAAGCAATATACAGTAGTAGATTCAACCACAGAGGCGAAGTATATTGCAGCTTCTAAAGCTGCAAAGGAAGTTGTTTGGATCAGAAAATTTGTTTCTAAGTTGGGTGTTGTTCCTAGCGCATCCAGCCCTGTGGATCTCTATCGTGACAATAGTGGAGCCATCGCACAGGCAAAGAAGCCTAGATCACACAAAAGATCCAAACACATACTACAACGCTATCACCTCATTCGAGAGATCATCGATCGAGGTGATGTGAAGATATGCAAGGTGCACACGGACTTGAATGTTGCAGATCCATTGACAAAGCCTCTTCCACAATCAAAGCATGAGGCACACACGAGATCTATGGGTATTAGATACTTATATCAGTGATCATAGTGTGTAGTGGGAGACTTGTGTCACATCTATGTTTATGTACTATTAAATAAATTGTTATATGAGTAATCATTATTTACATTGATCATCAAGTATGTGAGTTGTTTGTGGAACTCTTTGTTAATAGTAATGTTACTCAAAATGATCCCTAGTCTATATCATTATATGAGATAATGATGTCACACAGACTAGAACATGTATTAATTGATGATCACGTTTCACGGATCATAGATATGGAGATATCAAATTAATAATGTGAATACATGTTAGTGAACATGGCGTTGGGTTCACCCACTCCAAGTCACTGCTGCGATTGTTATTTCCATATGTGCCATCAGTTGGTCTTGAGTGATACACCTGCTAGATCCTTAGACCTGAGATCGCCATTGTTTCTCACTATGTGTAGTTGTGTATTTTGAGACTACCAAATGCTACTCCGTAACTGGGTATTCATAAAAGTAGTCTTCGGTACATAATGAAACATAGAATGGGATGTGCGCGGATCAAGATGGGATTTACCCCTCCTTAATACCAGGGGAGATATCTCTGGGCCCCTCGAGATAGTTGGATTTGAAAGTGCATGGCAATGCCAGAGTGATTAAAGGTTAATCACAATGACTAAGAGTTAGTCAAGGAATGAATCCACTATTTGATCGAGTGAATGGTCGAGCTATCACACGGATGACACACATCTCGCCTTGAGCTTGACTGGTATCGTGAAGGCAAAGGGATTAGCATGTTTAATGTATCTAGGTTCAGCCGATATGATCTTTATGTACATTCGGGAGTCAGTATGTCCTGCTAGGTACCTCTACTGACTTGTGGTTGGAAACGATTTCCATTCACAACCGACTGCACATGAACCTAACGGGTCACACACTTAATGGGTTTGAGTATTGAAAAGCTTGGCTAGATAATTGTCTCTAGTGCAAGTGGGAGATTGTTGGTGATATGCCCAATAGGCAATCATAACAATTCGGGTCAAGGCTTGTTGGATATCTGATCCATAAGCAATTAGGGTACTAATGGGCTTGCGACCTAAAAGACCATTAGTACACCTATAAATACGAGGGGTAGGATTAGGGGCTAATGAATCCACCACATGACAGCCCTAGCTGCCACCCCTCGCAGGCCTCACGCCGAGACCCTTGCGCGCACGTGGTGATAGCACACCGGCGCACGACATTCGTCCCCGTGCGTGTGGACTCTGTAGATGTGCTACTGCTACTGTTGTGCTGAATACATTGGCTATTACAATAAAAGGTTTGAATATTGCCAAAACACCCTTTTCAACAAGGTCGGACTCTAGGTCTGAGCTCTGACAAGGGCCAACAATAGGTCCTACATGTTTTGGGTAGCTCTGGCAAGGTCCAACAATAGGTCTGAAATGTTTTGGGTTGCTCCGAAAAGGTCCGACAATAAGTCTTACTTGTTTTGGGTAGCTCCGGCAAGGTCCAACGATAGTTCCGGCATGTTTTGGTTAGGTCTGGTGCAAGGTCCAGCAAACTTTGGCTAGGTCCGGCGCAAGGTTCGGTTAGCTTTGGCTAGGTCCAGCGCAATGTCCGGTTAGCTTTGGCAAGGACCGGTGTCAGATCGCAGTGGTTCTGCTTTTAACTTGCAATGTTTGAAACTTGCTTAACATTTATGGGAAGTTTGCTTAGTATTCTTTTACTAAGTTTGGAGTGTTATGGCTGTTTACGGTGGTTAATGTTTTGATATGGTTTGCAACATACTTATGTGAGGTGCTCACGTAAGGTGTTGTGTTTTTTGAATTAACGAGAGTCAAGTCGATGACTTGGGATCGCAAAGGATGGTTGTTTATTCATGTGCAAGTGTTGCTTGAGGTCAAGACATGGCTTGTGATGGGATCCATTGAACTAGTCTTAGGGAGAAGATGACGTTCAACAACCAAGTTCGAGAGGAATTGTGGTTGAGTTGATCGAGAGGTCATGCAGCATGTTTGGGTCAAGAACAATGCATATGAAGTTATGTAGGATCGAAGAGCATGTGAAAAGCTACCAGAGGGGGGGTGAATGGTAGATTTAAAAATCTTACATAGCGGAAACAATTAAATCCCAACCTCTTCGGCAGAAAAACAATTTGTTAATGAAATCGTGTGTGAGACTAATATAAACGTGTTTCACCATGACAAAAGACATATATATCAGAGATAATCAAGTCACAAAGAAAACACAAGAAGAATCACTCAAATCCATCAAGAGAAACTCAAGTTATGATCGAAAGATTGAACAAAGGTCAATCTGTCCTACCCGAGAAAAACAGTTCTGGAACGCTGCAAAGAAACTCGTGTAGATCAGAAAACACAAATCCAATGACCATTAAATTTTTACAGATGATATATAATCAAGTTGTGGAGACAAACCAAAAAGAATCATGTCAATTGGATCTGTAAAACTCGAGTTATGATAAAACCACCAACGAAAGGTAGTGCTGTCCAGAAACTCGACGAGTAAAACTTGTCTGGAACAAGTCGGACGAACAAGGCACAAAAGTTCCTTCAAACTATGAATTTTATTAAATAGAACACAAGAGGAACAGTCCCCAAAGTCGTGCCCCATGAGCTCTGGCCTCCCTTGCTTATATAACCAACCCTTAGGCCAACCCAATCTCAACTAGGACTCTAATCCTACTCCGTTTACGAATCGATACTTTCTATAACTGCTTATGACTATTCTATACGCAGATAGAAGCAATATTAAGACTTCCAAACACCTTAGGAACATATCCCACATTCCTAAAACAACTCAAATTTGTGACCCACACGAAATCCTATCATAACCAACTCGATACTTTCCATACCGAGCCATAACTGACTCCGCCGTAGCCAAAGTCATCAACCGATACGATCCGATCCTTCCAACCAGATCTTCCCGTCCATAGACCATCTTCGGAACCATGTTGCCACATCATGCACCGCATGAATACGTACAAACACCTTCCTTCGATGTCCAGTAACCTTCATATGCAATGCCCTTGATTCAATCATCCTGCGCGACCTCCTGACCCGCTCAACCACAATTCCTCCTGAATTTGGTTGTTGGAACCTCATCTCCTCCCTGAGACTAGTCAAAGGATCCTGTCACCAGCCATGACTTGAACTCAAGCAACACCTGCACATGAACAAACAACCAATCCGTACAAGTCTAAGTCCACGACTTGACTTAAGTCAGTTCTGAAAACAACACCTTACGTGAGCACCTCACATAAGCATGTTGCAAAGCATATCAAAACGATATCAGCAATATCAACCAAAATGCACCAAAAACTTAGTAAAAGAATACTAAGAAACCTTTCCATAAGTGTAAAGCAAGTTCGAAACATTTCACATTAAAAGCCAGAACATTGCGATCAAGCTCCGAACCTAGCCAAGGCTAACCGGAGCTTGAGCTGGAGCTTACCAAAGCTAGTACAACCTAGCAATCCCAAAAGTCGGAGCTAGAAAAACATGGTTAGACGAACCTAGCAAAACATATTGGAGCTTAACAAAGACATGTGGGAGCTAAAGACAAAGCTCGCCGGAGCTACCCAAAAACATGTTGGACCAAGACAAAGAAAGTCGGACCAATTGTCGGACCTTGCAGAGGCTCGGAGCTAGAGTCGGACCTTGCTAAAAAGATATTATGGCAGCATTCAAAACTTTTATTGTCAAAGCAAATGTATTCA
Organism: Tuctoria greenei; assembly: GCA_036927565.1. Classification (NCBI taxonomy): domain Eukaryota; kingdom Viridiplantae; phylum Streptophyta; class Magnoliopsida; order Poales; family Poaceae; genus Tuctoria; species Tuctoria greenei. Next base: position 218,488,752 of record JAYESD010000001.1, on the reverse strand, counting down.
ACACTCTCACAATCTCCCCCTTGATGAATGTATTGGCAACACCACTTAAGATCCGAACATTATCTTATTCACTTTAATAATTTTGAAAACAATTTCTCCCCCTTTGTAAAACAGAAATAAAATGAGAAAAAAAAATCTCCCCCTGAGAAGAATCGTACCAAAAACAATTGTGAATATGTGCAATGTGTAATCAATGTCTCCCCCTTGCATATTTGTATTTAAAAAATTCACATATTATCTCTCCCCCTTTGGCAATGTACTCAGCAAGATTCAAAATAGAAATTTCAAATGTTATGAGCATATTATAACATATACATATTAACAAAGCTCATCCAAGTCATACTATCAAGTAACTTACACTATCACATCAATGAAATACATAAAGTAGTGTAAGCCATGCTAGAGATCAAATGTAATTTTCAATTTAAGCAAGTCATGATCTCACAAACTTAACTATTTCAAAACCTGAAAGCATGACACTAGTTGCTGCATTTTATTATTTTTCAAAGCACAAATTTAGATCATATTATATTTGCAAGAGATTATATGCGCATCTGCCTTATTCTAACCAACCAAGCCAAGCCTATGTCATTTGACAATCAGAAGCTTAAGGACATGGTTTTAGTCATACACAACTTCTTCCAAGGTCATATATAAGTGCAATTATAAGCCGTCTCAAAAGAAGAAGTGCGATGCATGCACATTCTCTTGATCTTTTCTCAACTTATATTTGTTTACAAAAACTCAACATGTGAGTTGATTACTTGATTAATTCTTTATGATTAAAAGCACTTGTGAGCATGCAACAAGTTCAAAAGGGAAAGAAAGTTCAACCATGACCAGATTTAGTGTAAGTTATTATTCCAATTACTAGACATGGCAAAAACTACAAAATGTATAACATGAGTAATGTAGTAAGAACTTTCAGCATGTAAAAGGAATCACAAAGTCATATATGTATGAAATACTATGCTCATATTATTTGAATTTTAGATTCACACATAGACTTTCCAAGTTTCATAACTCCCCCTCAATTTAAGCCATGAGGATGCATAACCCCTATTTCACTATGAATGAAACAAAAACGAGTGAAATCCAAAGGTTTCGTAAAAATGTCAGCCAGTTGTTGTTCGGTACCTACATGGTGAAGCACAATATTTCTTTTTTCAACATTATCACGGAGAAAGTGATACCTAATATCAATCTGCTTAGTTCTAGAATGTTGCACAGGGTTTTTAGCAATGCAAATGGCACTAGTGTTATCACAAAACAGTGGAACACTATCTAGATCAACCCCATAGTCATTAAGAGTTTGAACAATCCAAAGAATTTGTGAGCAAGCACTAGCAGCAGCTACATATTCAGATTTGGCTGTGGATTGTGCAACTAAATTTTGTTTTCTAGAGGACCAAGCAACAAGTGAATTACCAAGAAAATGACAAGCACCGGAAGTACTTTTCCTATCAATCCTACAACCTCCAAAATCTACATCGGAAAAAGCTTTCAAAGTAACGATTGAGGAAGAAGGAAGAAGAATGCCAAATTCTTGAGTTCCATGTAAGTACCTGAGAATCCTTTTGACGGCTTGATGATGTGAAGCACGTGGGGAGGCTTGAAACCGTGCACAAAGACATACGCTGAATTGTATGTCCAGTCTTGATGTCGTGAGGTACAAAAGTGATCCGATCATGCTTCTATTTTTTTTTATCCACGGGTTCACCATCTTTGTCAAGTTCAAGTGTTGTTGCTGTTCCCATTGGTGTCCGAAGAGGCTTGCTTTTGTCCATGTTGAAGTTCCTTAGGAGGTATTTTGTATACTTCGTTTGATGCACAAAGGTACCCTCCTTGGTTTGCTTGATTTGCAGCCCCAAAAAGTACGTGAGTTCTCCCATCATACTCATGTCAAATTCTGAACTCATCATAGCTGAAAACTTGGACACAAGATCATGAGAAGCACAACCAAAGATAATATCATCCACATACACTTGAACGAATAATGAGTCATTGCCATGCTTAAGCACAAAAAAAGTTTTATCAACCTTGCCCATGGTAAACCCCTTTTCAAGTAAGAATGTTTTTAACCTATCATACCATGCTCTAGGGGCTTGTTTGAGACCGTACAAGGCTTTGGACAGTTTGAAAACATGATTAGGAAAATCTGAATTTTCAAAATCTGGTGGTTGTTTGACATAAACCTCCTCATCTATGTAGCCATTAAGAAAAGCACTTTTAACATCCATTTGATATAGCTTAAAACCTTTAGATGCAGCAAAAGCTAACAAAATTCTTATGGCTTCTAACTTGAGTGAAGCCTTGAGCAACCAACCTAGCCTTATTCCTAACCACAACCCCATCCTCACTTTGTTTATTTTTAAACACCCATTTAGTTTCAATTAAAGTGTGACCTTGAGGAGGAGGTACAAGTTTCCATACATTATTTCTTTCAAAATTTTCTAACTCTTCTTGCATGGCAATAATCCAAGATTTATTAGTGAGTGCGTGTGATATATCTTTGGGTTCAAAAGAAGCAACAAAAGCAGAATGAGCATGAGAGTTTGGATCGCAAAACCTAGACCGTGTGACTCGTTCGTGCAAGCTTCCAATTATCTGTTGCGGGGGATGATCTTTGTAAAAACGTAGGGGAACAGATGTATCACAAGCTTCTTCTTCATTAGGTTCATCGTAGATTGATGAGCTTGTGACTTGTGGACGATCAGGACCAGCATAGGTGATAGCCGGAGCTTGTTCAATGTCCGGAGCTGGACACGTGTCAACTTCAGAACTACCAGGCAGTATCACCGGCTCTTCTTCATCTTCGAAAATACCCTCCCCCTGAGGATATGGATCTGGTCCTGCAATACCGGAGCTAGTACCTGGGCTAGCTTCATCAAAAAAAAACTTCACAAGTCTCCACAATTTTGTTAGTGTCAAGTAAAAGCACACGGTAGCCTCTAGTATGAGATGGATAACCAAGAAACATGCCATCAATGGATCTAGGTTCAAATTTATCAAGATTACCATGTTTATTAACAAAGCATGTTGCAACCAAAGACCCGAAAGTGTTTAACACTAGGCCTATGTCCAAACCGGAGCTCATATGGTGTTTTACCTAGCTTAGCACGCAAGAAAACATGATTGGAGACATAACAAGAGGTTGCAATTGCATCAGCCCAAAATTTCCTAGGAGTTTGATATTCATCAAGCATAGTCCTAGCCATCTCAACTAAGGTTCCGTTCTTTCTTTCTATGACACCATTTTGTTGAGGTACATATGGTGAAGAAAATTAATGATCTATTCCATTTTCAGCACAAAAGTGATCAAAAGATTGATTTTTAAATTCAGTTCCATTATCACTTCTAATTGCTTTTAAAGATCCTGGGTGATCAATTTATAATCTAAGAAATAACATTCTAAAGTGACTAAAAGCTTCATTCTTAGTCGCCATAAAGTAAACCCAAGTGTATCTAAAATAATCATCAACAATAACAAGGACATACCATTTACCTCTGAAGGATTGAACACGTGAAGGTCCTACGGTGTCAAGGTGCAAAAGTTGACCCGGTTCAGTTGTCATGATCATTGTGAGAGGAGTATGTGAACTTGCAACTATCTTCGCATGTCTACAAGAAGAGCACACAATTTCTTTGTCCCCTTTGAGCTTAGGCAGCCCACATATGCGATCAAGAGCACTAACACGCGTTAGGTGATCAAAGCCTACGTGACCAAGTCTACGATGCCAAAAATATAAGTCCTTTGAATCATTAGCAACTAGACACCTATGCTTAGAGGAAAACATATCAAAATTAGCCTTAAAAACTCTTCTAAACCGAGACATGTTAAAAATAAGCTCACTATTTGAATCTACAACTTTGCAACATTTTTTAGTGAAAGTTATTTCCAAATTCTCATCAAGCAATTGAGAAACAGAAAGCAAGTTGTACTTCAAATTTTTAATAAGTGCCACATCTTTTAAAGTGTAGTGATCATTTACTCTAACCGAACCCTTAGCAATTATAGGAGTTGAAGAATTATCAGCAAAAGTAACATTTTCTACACGTGACACAAAGGGGAGGGAAGAGAACCATATTCTGTTACCGGTCATGTGGCGTGAGCATCCTGAATCCACAATCCATATGTTCTCCTTCCTCAAGCATGAAACCTACATAGAAGCACAATACGTCGATGACTCAATACTGGGGTTAGTCAAAAGGTATTTAGGTATCCAGTACTGAGTCACACGACGTGCAGCAGTAAAAACATGCGAAAGCTAAGATAAAAAAACAAGTTTATGAGTTAAAGTTTGAGGTTTTCTGTTCTTAACCCCTGATTTAAGAGATGTTATGTGTTTAGCACAAAAACCAATAGCTCCGGAGGTGAACGCAGAAGTTCCAAAAGAAAGCGCTGAAGCTCCAGCTGCAAAAAATGAAGTTCCGGAGGGAACAACAGAAGGTCCGGGAGCTCTCAAAGCTATCAGAACTACCGGGGCTGCATTTGTAGATTTCTTACCAGAAGGTCCGGAAGCTACCTTTGCAAATTTCTAACTCATTAAAGAAGGTTGCATGTTCCTGGCATTTGGTTTAATATGTGCAGCATATTTTGCATGAAAGTTATGAGATCTAGCAATCATTCTTTCCCTTTTCTGTTGTTTAGCTAGTCTATAACAAAAATCTATGACATGACCATCTCCACTACAGTAGGTACAATGAAATTTATCTTTGCGTTCATGTCTAGATGAGCAAGCAATATTTTTATTTGAAACCGAATGAGACAACACTCCTACAGATTTGAAAACCACTTCTTTTTGTTTAGGAACTGTTTGAATCAAACCACATCCTAATGACTTTAGAATTTTAGGTGGATGTTCCTTAGAATGAGCATGAGAATCAAAACCTAAACCAGTTTTATCATTGCAAGACTCGGAAGAATTTAGCAGCAAGTTTAGGTTCTTATTCCCATTACAAAACTGATCTAATGTCCTATGCATGTTGTCAAGTTTATTGGACAGATCAAGGCAATTTTCACATGAAGTTTTTCCTTTTAATTTGCAATTGGAACAATATTTAACTTCATGAGAACGTAAAGCATTATTCAATACTAAAATTTCATTCATAGCATATTTTAGTTTCTTTTCAAGATCATCACAACTAGAACAATGCAAATCAATTGTAGAACAAGAAGCATCTTTTGAGTTTCCAATGTCAAGTGCAGCAAGCTTTTTGTTCTTTTCAATTTCAAGTTCAAGTCTATCTTGAGTGGAGGAGTGTGTAGTTCTTAGTGTGGACAATTGTTCATAGATTAAATCACATGAAGGACAAGAATCATCACTAGGAATCAAGGTTTTCAAACGTTTGATTTCAGATTCTAGTGATTCAATTTTAGCAGCATTATCCCTAAGCTTTTTTTCCTTTTTCATGACAATAATAGTTGCACGAGAAATAGCATCACACATTTCATTGCAGGTAGAACATACCTCATCGTCGTCACTGTTGTGTTCTGCATCCTCCTGACTTGATCTTGATCTTGTTTTGCCCGCCATGAAGCATAAGTTGGCCAGATCGTCATCATCTTCATCACTTTCAAAGTCTACATCACTTGAATTGAGTTCTTGAAGTGCGGTGATAAAGTTGTTAATCATCTTGTGTCCTATGGTACCCTTCTTTTTCTTGTTGGGGTTTCCAGAGGTGGTCTTGACCTTGTTTTGTTTTTCTTCACGGGTAGTAGGACCTGAAAGGTTAGGGCATTCTGTACGAAAGTGTCCTGTCTTACCACATTCAAAACAACGTTGAGGTCCGGAGCTTCCTCTCCTTCCAGTTCTCACATTTTGCAATGCTTTTGAGAATCTAGTGGGGATGAGTGCTAACTCCTCTTCTGGAAATTCCTCGATCTGCTTCAAGGTTAGTGAGGACAACAAAGCAAGAGTATTGCAAGATGATGATTGGCCGGAGCTAGGCATATCACATTGTGAGACAAATGCAATAGACTTATTTGGGTTCTTACGTGATAAGATGTCAATTTCATGAGTTTTTAGTTTAGAATAAAACACATCTAATGTAAGAGAACTCATGACAGTTGATTCACAAATAGATGTTATTTTCATCTCCCAAATTGACATGTCTAATGCACTAAGAAGTTTCCTAGAATTCTCAGCATCAGAAAAGTTAACATTGACACTACGTAAGTTGCTGAGAATTTTATTGAAGCGAGCAAAGAGGTCATCGATAGACTTATCGGGTTGCATCTCGAAACACATATATTCCTTTTTGAACATATCTTGTTTTACCTCCTTGATCGTTTTGGATCCTTCGTGATAGTCACAAAGCGCTCTCCACACATCGTATGTCGATCGAAGGTGTGCAACGCGGTCGAAGTCGCTTTGAGTGAGTCCTTGAATGATCAAGTTCTGGGCTTTGTTATTATTGTCGACGTCCCGTAGGTTTGTAGCCGTAACATGATTGTTTGATGGCACATCATAAGGCTTATAGACCTTTTCCCATATAGCGAAGTCTTGGGCCTGGATGAAATCCTCCATGCGTGCCTTCCAAACCTGAAAATCAATACTAGCAAACACACATGGTTTGGCGGAGTATTTCTCCATGATGATTAGTCAAAAACACGTGAAAATCACAAAGATTAGAGCAACCTGGCTCTGATACTAATTGTAGGATCGAAGAGCACGTGAAAAGCTACCAGAGGGAGGGGGGTGAATGGTAGATTTAGAAATCTTACGCAGCGGAAACAATTAAATCCCAACCCCTTCGGCAGAAAAATGATCTGTTAATGAAATCATATGTGAGACTAATATAAATGTGTTTCACCATGACAAAAGTGATATATATCAGAGATAATCAAGTCACAAATAAAACATAAGAAGAATCACTCAAATCCATCGAGAGAAACTCAAGTTATGATCGAAAGATTGAACAAAGGTCAATCTGTCCTACCCGAGAAAAACAGTTTTGTAACGCTGCAAAGAAACTCGTGTAGATCAGAAACCACAAATCCAATGACCGTGAAATTTTGTTAGATAATAGATAATAAAGTTATGGAGACAACCCAAAAAGAATCACGTCAATTGGATCTGTAAAACTCGAGTTATGATAAAACCACCGACAAAAGGTAGTGCTGTCCAGAAACTCGACGAGTAAAACTTGTCTGGAACAAGTCGGACGAACAAGGCACAAAAGTTCCTTCAAACTTAGAATTTTATTCAATATAACACAAGAGGAACAGTCCCCAAAGTCGTGCCCCACGAGCTCTGGCCTCCCTTGTTTATATAACTAGCCCTTAGGCCAACCCAATCTCAACTAGGACTCTAATCCTACTCCGTTGACAAATCGATACTTTCCATAACTGCTTAGGACTCTTCTATACACAGATAGAAGCAATATTAAGACTTCCAAACGCCTTAGGAACGTATCCCACATTCCTAAAACAACTCAAATTCGTGACCCACATGAAATCCTATCATAACCAACTCGAAACTTTTCATATCGAGCCATAACTGACTCCGCCGTAGCCAAAGTCATCAATTGATACGATCCGATCCTTCTAACCAGATCTTCCCATCCATAAACCATCTTTGGAACCATGTTGACATGTCATGCACCACATGCATACGTACAAACACCTTCCTTCGACGTACAGTAACCTTCATATGCACTGCCCTTGATTCAATCATCCCGCGCGACCTCCTGACCCGCTCAATCACAATTCCTCCTGAATTTGGTTGTTGGAACCTCATCTCCTCTCTGAGACTAGTCCAAAGGATCCTGTCACTAGCCATGACTTGAACTCAAGCAACACCTGCACATGAACAAACAACCAATCCGTACGAGTCTGAGTCCACGACTTGACTTAAGTCAGTTCCGAAAACAACACCTTACGTGAGCACCTCACATAAGCATGTTGCAAAGCATATCAAAACGATATCAGCAATATCAGCCAAAATGCACCAAAAAATTAGTAAAAGAATACTAAGAAACCTTTCCATAAGTTCAAAGCAAGTTCGAAACATTTCACATTAAAAGCCGAAACATTGCGATCAAGCTTCGAACCTAGCCAAGGCTAACCGGAGCATGAGCCAGAGCTTACCAAAGCTAGTACAACCTAGCCATCTCAAAAGTCGGAGCTAGAAAAACATGTCGGAGCTAACCAACATAAGTCGGACCTAGCAAAACATATCGGAGCTTAACAAAGACATGCCGGAGCTAAAGACAAAGCTCGCCGGAGCTACCTAAAAACATGTCGGACCAAGACAAAGAAAGTCGAACCTATTGTCGGACCTTGCAGAGGCTCGGAGCTAGAGTTGGACCTTGCTAAAAAGATGTTATGGCAGCATTCAAAACTTTTATTGTCAAAGCCAATGTATTCAGCACACATAGATCTCACAAGTTATCGTGGACGTTGTTGGAAGGTGTTTGCACGTGTGTAAGGAGTGCATGGACGTGGCAACGTTGTTCCAAAGCGTGATGAAGAGAAGTAGACGTAAATAATTGGTTGGAAAGGTAGTGGTGGACCTAGAATTTTATTGCAGGGTATGCCAAATAAAATTACAAGTGATTTAATAAAACTATTTATTGATTCAGTAAATAATGGTAAATTTTGTTCAACATAAAAAAGTAAATAACATGATAAGTAAATAAATTGGATAAATTATAATATAAATAACTTAAATATAATAATGATAGCTAAAAAATAATTATGAGATAAACTTACAATATTACTTGTCTGACTTTTTAAGCCGTTACTTTTTGAGTACGAATAAATACGTAGAGCAAATACGTATAATTTTATCAGTCTTTATCGATGCACAATAATGTTTTACTTACGGTGAATAAAATACGATTACGCTAAACGTGATCGTGAGATGTCTGTATAGTTGTGGAAACGCTGTCAAGTGAAAACAAGAGCTAGACCTACATGCAGAAATCTAATCGAACGCCCCCAACTAGAGCAGCGACCAACGAGGAGGTCTTCTTCTTCTGTTTGGCAATCGCCAGGCCAGCGACATATTCTATTCGAGAATATGGCAAGGAACACTCCCTCCGTCCTCAAAAGTTTGTCGCTTTGTAGTTCATTTTTGAACTACAATTGGGGATAGAGGGAGTAATGGCCGTATTCGCTTGGTTCCATAAACACATGCTTGGCTTCGTCCATTGTACTAGTAATCAAAGTTACGAAAGAGATGTTACATCTGCCTGGGCCCACCCGGCATACCCTTAGGTCCGCCCATGCGGAAAGGTCCAACTGGCTGGATTATTCTTCAGGCTGCGGCTGAAGTGGTTATGGTTCGTTTATGGAAATTTTCGAATTTGCTTTGGTTAGATTTCGTGTGGGTCACAAAGTTGAGATGTTTTAGGAATGTGGGATACGTTCCTAAGGTGTTTGGAAGTCTTAAGATTGCTTCTATCTAGGTATAGAAGAGTCTTGAGCAGTTATGGAAAGTTTTGGTTGAAACTGAGTAGGATTAGAGTCCTTGTTTGGATTGGTTTGGTCTTAGGGCTGGTTATATAAGAAGGGAGGCAAGAGATCGTGGTAAGAAGGCTTTGGGATGTTCCTCTTGTGTTTTGATCAATAAAATTTGTAGTTTAGAGGAGCTTTTGTGCCTTGTTCGTCCGACTTATTTCAGACAAGTTTTTCTCGTCGAGTTTCTGCACAACACTATGTTGCGTCGGTGTTTTTATCATAACTCGAGTTTTACAGGTCCAATTGACGTGATTCCTTTTTGGTTGTCTGCACAGCTTGATCATATCATATTTAAATGTTTTACAAAAATTGGATTTGTGGTTTCTAATCTACACGAGTTTATTTTCAGTGTTGCGAATCTGTTTTTACTCAGGTAGACTAGATTGACCTTTGTTCGATCTTTCAATCATAACTTGAGTTTATCTTGACGGTTTTCAATGATTCTTGTTGTCTTGTCTTCGTAACTTGATTATCTATAATATATACTTTTTGTCATAGTTGAACATGTTTGGATCAGTTGCACACACGATTCTTAACAGATTGATTTTCTGCCGAGGGGATTCGATGCTTCCGCTGAAAAAGTTTTAAATATACCATTCACCCCCCCCTCTGTTATTTTTTCACATGCTCTTCGATCCTACACGTGCGCTTGCGGAACTCATCTTGATTTTGCTTAGGTTAGCCTAGTGCCTCTGCAGAACTAGCCTTTGCTGCTAGGAAGAACTGTAGACATTAAGAAATACCAACAGTGTCCTTCCTGCCTTTCCACCATCTGGGTCTGGGGCTGCCGACGACACCGTTCCTTCGGGGGCCCTTATTGAGTATCAACTATAGCTCCAACACCTGACGTTGAACAAGGTGCTTCACATCTTGGTGTTTATCACCGAGTCTAAGGCTTTCTCGTGATGCCTCCCTACTACAACCTTCAGAGGCACTTCTTTTCCCTCCGTTCTTCTACCACTTTGATCCCTCTTGTTAGCTCTGTCTACATCCAAACTAGATCGAGGGTGACACATTACTTCGGGCTCCCGCTGTCATGTTCCCACAAGGGCTGGCATCAGGAGTGATTATACAATCGAAATGTGGAGCTAATCCTACCATCCTTCACAGTCCACCGTGTCTCTGGATGCTTGGGACTGGGGGTGCCTGAAGAAGAAGTGGCCATGCCTGGAGCTGGTCCTAGAAGAGGTGGAGAAGCTCGATGCTGAGGGTCTCACCCGCGAGATCATCCTGCGAACCCTCATCGAGCAGAGGGTCCTGCCACTTCGGGACATGGCCCGCACTATGTGGCTCTATGCTCCCATTGGTTACCCGATGAAGGAGTTGTAGGAGGAGCTGTTGCCGACCCAGGTCTCACCGCGAATGATGGAGCTAATGGAGCAGCCCCCGAGCGATGTTGTGGGTGATCCACTCTCGGGGAGTCTAGACCATCCATCCACACGGGGCCTCACCGGGATCTGTTGTCTCCCCAAGCTGCCGGAAGACAAGGGGAAGAGAGTAGAGAAGGTGGCGTGTGCTGCGGAGGAGAAGGCAAAAAAGGATCAGGCGAAGGATCAGTAGATCCATCAGGAGGACGATTGCAGGTTATGGCAGAAGGAGGTGAGGGCCGCAGAGGAGAGTGATTGTAGTCCTCCTCCAACCCCCCCCCCCCCCCCCCCAGGGGTCATTGTCTCACATGGTGCCGAGCCTCGATGTTCAGGACTTGGGCACCTGATGCTTCCCCCGCCGCCCAAGGCTTAGGACCTCGGGCATCAGTCGTCGTCGAGACTGGGGCGACGCTTGGAACGTCCTCGTTTGTTGAGGTTCATTTCGGTCTTCACTCCCTGATATCCTCATCTCCATGTTGTTCTTATGCTTTTCTCAATGCAGTAGGTACAAGACCGACGTGTTTACTTCATCGCAGGGGCCGACCCGCCTTGTGGTCAGAGGGGGTGGTGTTGCAAGCAGGGGCAGAGTAGCTACCTTAGCCGCTGCTAATTTTGGCAGGCTTTTTCATGATACGGTGGGCTTGCCTAATGCTAGAAGCTATTTTGAGAGCCCTGGTGGTGCAGTGATGAGTAGTTTAGGCCCGATCTTCCAAAATATAATGGATAAGTCGATTGATGGAGATCTCGACGTTGATGATCTGAGGCTCTCGAGTAGAACACGAAAATCCCATGCAATCACTACACCACCGCTTCATTGGTTATCAACCGTGCTGTACACGATTGACCTCATCAATAAGGCTAATTCCTACAAGTGCAACTGAGAAAGCAAGCAAGAACGTAGAAGACACGATCTTAAATTGCGAAGTTGGGGTTTCACAAATCGTAGAACGGCGATATTATTGATCTAAGCAAAACCCAATTGTTTATGGCAGCCACCATGGAGTATATATAGGTGGGAGGACGTCCAAGGGTGTGTTGGAGTTGTGACCTAACCCTAAGACACGAAAATAAGAGATGTAGACTTGGTACAAGGTCCACTGGCCCAATACTCATCTTGCCCTGGCTTAGGTTAGCATAGTGCCTCTACGGAACTAGCCTTTGCTGCTAGGATGAACTGTAGACATTAAGAAATACCAACAGTGTCCTTCTTGCCTTTCCACTGTCTGGGTCTGGGGCCGCCGACGACACCGTTCCTTCGGGGCCCCTTATTGAGTATCTACTGTAGCTCCAACACCTAATGCTGAACAAGGTGCTTCACATCTCGGTGTTTATCACCCGGTGTGAGGCTTTCTTCATCATGCCTCCCTACTACAACCTTCGGAGGCACTTCTTTTTTCTCCATTCTTCTACCACTCTGATCCCGCTTGTTAGCTCTGTCTACATCCAAACTAGATCAAGGCTGACACATTACTTCAGGCTCCCGCTGTCTGGTTCCCACAAGGGCTGGTATCAGGAGTGGTTATACATTCAAAATGTAGAACTAATCCTGCCATCCTTCACTGTCCACAATGTCTTTGGATGGTTGGGACTGGAGGTGCCCGAAGAAGAAGTGGCCATGCCTGGAGCTGGTCTTAGCAGAGGTGGAGAAACTCGGTGCTGAGTGTCTCACCCAAGAGATCATCTTTCGAACCCTCATCGAGTAAAGGGTCTTGCCACTTCGGGACATGGCCCGCACTATGTAACTTTATGCTCCCATTAGCGACCCGATGAGGGAGTCGTAGGAGGAGTTGTTGCCGACCCAGGTCTCAACGCGAATAACAGAGCTAACAGGGCAGCCCCGAGCGATGTTGCGGGCGGTCCACTCCTGCGGAGTCTAGACCATCCATCCACGCATGGCCTCATTGGGATCTATTGTCTCCCCAAGCTGCCGGAAGACAAGGGGAAGAGAGCAGAGAGGGTGGCGCATGCTGCGGAGGAGATGGCAAAAAAGGATCAGGCGAAGGATATGTGGATCCATCAGGAGGACGATTGCAGGTTATAGAAGAAGGAGGTGAGGGCCACAGAGAGTGACCGGACTCCTCCCCCCGAACCGTTGTTCTCCAACACGGATGATGATTTTTGGTCGAAGATGCCTAGAGCTGAGATCAACTCTAGCTCGTCGGCCGCAGTCCTTGTGAAGCGATAAATGGGGTGACATCCATATACGTCTGCCCAGTAAAGAAGGTGACGGTGGATGCCAATCAGGGGTCATCGTCTCTCATGGTGCCGAGCCTTAATGTTGAGGACTTGGACACCTGATGCTTCCCTTACCTCTCAAGGCTCAGGACCTCAGGCATCAGTCATTGTCGGTACTGTGGCCATGCTTGGAACATCCTCGTTTGTCGAGGTTCATTTCGGTCTTCACTCCCTGATATTCTTGTCTCCATGTTCTTCTTATGCTTTTCTCAATGCAGGAGGTACGAGGCTGACGTGGTCGCTTCGTCGTAGGGGCCGCCCCGCCTTGTATCGGAGGGGTGATGCTGCAACCGGTGGCAGAACAGCTACCTTAGCAACTGCTAATTCTGGCAGGCTTTGTCATGACGTGGTTGGCTTGCCTGATGTCATAAGCTATTTTGATGGCCCTGGTGGTGCAACCGACGGGCATGATGGTCACGTGGTCGGCTGCGGTCCTCTGGGTGGTCGGAAGGCGACATCGCTGGGGACAGAAAGCAGATGGGGTGACGAGGAGCAACGATTTTCTGGCATCATCACCGGAAGAGGCGGTGATTGGCGTGACGTATCAAGTGCCGACTATCACAACATCAGATCAATTGGTGCCGGCGTGGGACAGGGAGGCTCCAGTAGCTCAGACGAGGGTGGCAGAACTCGGGGTTCTAGATCCAGATGAGCCGCAAGCTGCACCTTGGGCTCCGGAGGCAGAGTGTCCCTAAGCAGCGGTGTTCAGGGGCTCAGGAGATTGCGCCCTTGCTCTGACCATTCTCCAGCTGCTGGGGGCTTTCGACTCCGGTGAGGGAGGCTAGGATGCTTTCGGGTCTATTGACTCTAAGCGGATTGAGTGAGAGCATCTTCACGAGGGAGTCACTCACATGTGCTCGCAGCTCGATAGTGTCCAGTCTGTGAGATCTGTGTGTGCTGAATACATTGGCTATTTTGATAAAAGTTTGGAATATTGCCAAAACACCTTTTTCAACGAGGTCCGACTCTACGTCTGAGCTCCGCCAACGTCCTACAATAGGTCCGGCATGCTTTGGGTAGCTCCGGCAAGGTCCGACAATAGGTCTGACTTTTTTTGGGTAGCTTCGGCAAGGTCCGACAATAGGTCCGACTTGTTTTGGATATCTCCGACTAGGTCCGATGTGAGGTCCGACAAACTTTGGCTAGATCCGTTGCAAGGTCCGGTTAGCTTTGGCTAGGTCCGGTGCAAGGTCCGGTTAGCTTTGTCTAGGTCTGGTGCAAGGTCCGGTTAGCTTTGGCAAGGTCCGGTGCAAGATCGCAGTTGTTTTGATTTTAACTTGTGATGTTTCAAACATGCTTTATGCTTATGGTAAGGTTTGCTTAGTATTCATTTGCTAAGTTTTTGGTGTGTTTTGGTGGTTAAGGCTAGTATTATCTTGCTATATTTGCAACATGCTTATGTGAGGTGCTCACGTAAGGTATTGTGGTTTTTGGACTAACAAGATCCATTGAACTATTCTTAAAGGACTTGGGATCGCAAAGGATAGCTGTTTATTCATGTGCAGGTGTTGCATGATGTCAATACATGGCCGGTGACGAGATCCATTGAACTAGTCTTAGAGAGAAGATGAGGTTCAACAACCATGTTCGGGAGGAATTGTGGTTGAGTTGATCGGGAGGTCATGCAACATGTTTGGGTAAAGAACAATGCATATGAAGTTATTGTGGACGTTGTTGGAAGGTGTTTGCACGTGTGCAAGGAGTGCATGGACGTGGTAACATGGTTCCACGACGTGATGAAGAGAAGTGGATGTAAAGAATTGGTCGAAAAGGTCCAACCGGCTGAATTATGCTTCAGGCTGCGGCTCAGGTGGTTATGGTTCGTTTATGGAAAGTTTCGAGTTCGTTTTGGTTGGATTTCGTGTGGGTCACGAAGTTGAGATATTTTAGGAATGTGAGATACATTACTAAGGTGTTTGGAAGTCTTAAGATTGCTTCTAACTAGGTATAGAAGAGTCTTGAGCAGTTATGGAAAGTTTTGGTTGAAACTGAGTAGGATTAGAGTCCTAGTTTGGATTGGTTTGGCCTTAGGGATTGTTCTATAAGAATGGACGCCAGAGCTCGTGGTAAGACGACTTCGGGATGTTCCTCTTGTATTTTGATCAATAAAATTCGTAGTTTAGAGGAGATTTTGTGCCTTGTTCACCTGACTTGTTTCGGACAAGTTTTTCTCGTCGAGTTTTTGCACAACACTATGTTGCGTTGGTGTTTTTATCATAACTCGAGTTTTTCATAGCCAATTGAAGTGATTAATTTTGGGTTGTCTTCACAACTTGATCATATATCATCTGTAAGTATTTCACGATCATTGGATTTTTGGTTTCTGATGTACACGAATTTATTTGCAGTGTTGCAGATCTATTTTTACTCGGGTAGAACAGATTGAGTTTTGTTTGATCTTTCAATCATAACATTAGTTTCTCTCGACGGTTTTCCATGATTCTTGTTGTCGTCTTCGTGACTTGATTATATATAATATATACTATTTTTGTCACAGTTGAACACATTTAGATCAGTTGCACACACAGTTCTAGACAGATTGATTTTCTGCCGAGGAATTTTTTTTGTTTCCGCTGAAAAAGTTTTAAATCTTGTTTTATTTTAGGTTAGCCTAATTCCTCTACAGAACTAGCATTTGCTGCTAGGATGAACTGTAGACATTAAGAGATACCAACAGTGTCCTTCCTGCCTTTCCACCATCTGGGTCTGGCACTGCCAATGACACTGTTCCTTCGGGGGTTATTGAGTATCAACTGTAGCCCCAACACCTGACGCCGAACAAGGTGCTTCACATCTCAGTGTTTATCACTCAGAGTGAGGCTTTCCTCGTGATGCCTCCCTACTACAACCTTCGGGGGCACTTCTTTTTCCTCCGTGCTTCTACCACTCTGATCCCTCTTGTTAGCTCTATCTGTATCCAAACTAGATCGAGGGTGACACGTTACTTCGGCTCTCACTGTCGGGTTCCCACAAGGCTGGCATCAGGAGTGGTTATACATTAAAATATGGAGCTAATCCTGCCGTCCTTCACAGTCCATGGTGTCTTTGGATGCTTGGGACTGGGGGTGCCCGAAGAAGAAGTGTCCATGCCTATAGTTGGTCCTAGTAGAGTGGAGAAGCTCGGTGTTGAGCGTCTCACTCGCGAGATCATCCTCTGAACCCTTATCGAGCAGAGGGTCCTGCCACTTCGGGACATGGTCCGCACTATGTGGCTCTATGCCCCCATTGGCGACCCGATGAGGGGGTCATAGGTGGAGCTGTTGTCGACCTAGGTCTCATCGCGAATGACGGAGCTAATGGGGCAGCCCCCGAGCGATGTTGCGGGCGATCCACTCCCGGGGAGTCTAGAGCATCCATCCACGCGAGGCTTCACCGGGATCTATTGTCTCCCCAAGCTACCGGAAGACAAGGGGAAGAGAGCAGAGAAGGTGGTGCGTGCTGCGAAGGAGAAGGCAAAAAAGGATCAGGCGAAGGATCGGCGTATCCATCAGGGGACAACCACAGGTCACGGCAGAAGGAGGTGAGGGCCGCAAAGGATAGTTATCGGACTCCTCCACCTGAACCGTTGTTTTCCGACACGGATGACAATTTCGGGTCGGAGACGCCTGAGGCCGAGGTCGACTATAGCTCATCGGCCGCAGTCCTTGTGAAGCGATAAATGGGGCGACATCCATATACGGCTGCCCAGTCAAGAAGGTGACGGTGGATGCCGATCAGGGGTTATCGTCTCTCATGGTGCTGAGCCTCGATGTTCAGGACTCGGGCACCTGATGCTTCCCCCACCGCCCAAGGATCAAGACATCGGGCATCGATCGTCGGGACGGGGGCCATGCTTGGAACGTCCTCATTTGTCGAGGTTCATTTCGGTCTTCACTCCCTGATATTCTCGTCTCCATGTTGTTCTTATGCTTTTCTCAATGCAGGAGGAACGAGGCGGATGTGGTCGCTTCGTCGCAGAGGCCAACCCGCCTCGTAGTCAGAGGGGGTGGTGCTGCAAGCGGGGGCATAGCAGCTAGCTTAGCCGCTGCTAATTCTGGCAGGCTTTGTCATGACGTGGTTGTCTTGCCTGATGCCAGAAGCTATTTTGACGGCCCTGGTGGTACAACCGATGGGCACGATGGTCACGTGGTCAGCTGCGGTTGTCTCGGTGGCCCCGAAGGCGACATCACTGGGGATGGAAAGCGGAGGGGGTGACGAGAAGCAGCAAATTTCTGGCACCATCACCGGACAAGGCGGTGATTGGCACGACGTATCAAGTGTCGACTGTTGCAACGTCAGATCAGTTGGTGCAGGCGTGGGACGGGGAGGCGCAAGTAGCTGAGACGAGGGTGGCGGAACCCGGGGTTCCAGATCCAGATGAGCAGCAAGCTCTGGTCGAGGTGCGACCTTGGGCCCCGGAGGCAGAGGGTCCCCAAGCAGCGGTGTTCAGGGGCTCGGGTGATGGCGCCCTTGCTCTGACCATTCTCCAGCTACTGGGGGCTTCCGGCTCCGCCGAGGGAGGCAAGGATGCTTTTGCATCTATTGACTCTGAGCGGACTGAGTGAGAGCATCTTCACGAGGGAGTCACTCACATGTGCTCGCAGCTTGATAGTGTCCAGTATGTGAGATCTACGTTTGCTGAATACGTTGGCTATTTCGATAAAATTTTTGAATATTACCAAAACACTATTTTCAACAAGGTCCGACTCTAGGTCCAAGCTGTGACAAAGCCCTACAATAGGTCCGGCATGCTTTGGGTAGCTCTGGCAAGGTCCGACTTGTTTTGGGTAGCTCCGGCAAGGTCCGACAATAGGTCCGACATGTTTTGAATAGCTCCGGCTAGGTCTGACGTGAGGTCCGACAAACTTTGGCTAGGTCCGACGCAAGGTCCGGTTAGCTTTGGCTAGGTCCAGTGCAAGGTCCGGTTAGCTTTGGCTAGGTCCGGTGCAAGATTGCACTGGTTCTGCTTTTAACTTGCGATATTACAAACTTGCTTTGCGATTATGGTAAGGTTTGCTTAGTATTCATTTGCTATGTTTTTGGTGTTTTTTGGTGGTTAAGGCTGATATTATCTTGCTATGTTTGCAACATGCTTATCTGAGGTGTTCATATAAGGTGTTGTGGTTTTTGGACTAACGAGAGTCAAGTCGAGAACTTGTGCTCGGAAGAATTGGTTGTTTCTTCATGTGCAGGTGTTGCTTGAGGTCTATACATGGCTGGTGACAGGATCCATTGAATTAGTCTTAGGGAGAAGATGAGGTACAACAGCGAAGTTCGGCAAGAATTGTGATTCAGGTTATCGGGAGGTCACACAACATGTTTGGGTCAATAACAATGCATATGAAGGTATTGTGAACGTTGTTGGAAGGTGTTTGCACGTGTGTAAGGAGTGCATGGACGTGGCAACATGGTTCCAAGGCGTGATGAAGTGAAGTGGACATAAAGAATTGGTCGAAAAGGTCCAACCGGCTGGATTATGCCACAAGCTGCGGCTGGGGTGGTTATGATTCGTTTATGGAAATTTTCGAGTTTGTTTTGGTTAGATTTTGTTTGGGTCACGAAGTTGGGTCCACTGCTACAATAAGCCTCATCACAGGCGGCTCCAAACCTATTATCACAAACGGCTTTTAAAACCGCCTGAAACGAAGAGTATGTGATAATCCGCAATTTCACAAGCGGAGAAGTGATACCGCCTGTGAAGACACATTATCATAGGCGGTTCTTTACTTAGGCTAGCCGCCTGTGAAGACACATTATCATAGACGGTTCTTTACTTAGGCTAGCCGCCTGTGAAGATACTTTATCATAGGTGGGTCGTGCAGCATATATAACCGCCTGTGATAAATGTCTTATCACAGATGGGTATTGAAGCATAACTAACCGCCTATGATAATGTGTCTTCACAGACGGGTATTGAAGCATAACTAATCGCCTATGATAATTTGTCTTCACAGACGGGTATTGAAGCTTAACTAACCGTCTATGATAATGGTGTTATCACAGATGGACGTTTACCTACATCAGCCGTCTGTGAAGACCCTTTAACGCAGCAGGTTTCTACCATAACAGTCACCGCCTGTGAAAATTAGGTTATCACAGATGTTTTTTTATTTGTATCTAGCCGCCTGTGATAATTGTTTTTCACAGTCATGCCTAGCCGTTGGTTAATAACCGCCTGTGATAAGGTATAACCTATGCAGTACTACTGCTGTCATTTCTAATTTGCAAGTCAATTCAATATAATCACAGAACAAAAAACAACAATATCATCACAGAACAAAAGTCAACTATATTATCATCACAGAAGTCAATTTCACTAAAACAATATACATATGTACAAGTTATAGATACAATTCATCTCAAAGTTTACAAGTTTTCATTAAAAACTGTTTCTATTGGCATAGTCGCAAAGTTCTGGTACATCAGCTGTTGCACCATTCTTATCAAAGAACCTCCCTATTTTGTGCAAAATTTCGCGACGAATGAACTGACAGAGTTCAGAAGCAATCCTGTCGGCTCCTCCATCAGGAATACTTATACAAACCGGCAGTTCTTCATTCAGATTCTTCGTATGCTGCAATGTAACACATAACAAGGTTTAGAATGTGTTGGTTTGAACAATCTCAAAGTATAGATCAAAGTGAGAGTATACAGGAATTTATTTGGTATTTTTGGAGCAGTTGTACTATGAGCAATTGTTTTGAAGTTGGAATCAAAATATGAAAATAATGTTTCTGGTAATATTGAACAACAGAGAATATAAGCATTAAACTATGCTAGTTAAAATGAAAATGAAACACAAAAGTAAGAAAATAAGGTATCGATATTAAGGATAACTTACATCCTCACGATTCACTCTATATATGCCGGCGGTCCGAAGATGCTCGCATACATAATACCCGCATAAGACACTCCCAGCAGGCTGCTTTGGACAAGCATAATACGTTTTAATATTCAATGCATTCGTATTAGGAGGTCTCTGCCCGCCAAGCTGTTCCGCGTAAAACCGCCAAGCGCTGTAATACAAGAAATGTCATATAAAACTTGTCAACACATTCTAAATGTGCGTAAATTAAAATTATTGAATAAACGTACAGTTTCAAAATGGAAAGGAAATCTTTGTAACGATCTGGTGAGAAATCGGCCGAGTCCAAGACTGTTGCCATTCCCTGCGTTGGCTTGATGAAGATCATTATGTAGTGATTACTGCAAACATACAAACACACGTGTTAACAATTACCAATAATTGCTATTTCAATGTCATGTGTCAAACTTACTCGAAGTGGTACGGAGCCTTTACGAAGTCCTTGCCGTCTCTGACAAAGTTAAACATCGCATGTCCTATGTAAGTTGCAACTTCTGTCTTTCTATCCTTCTTAAGTTTTGCAATTGGTTTTTCAAAATCTCTTTTGTTCATGTGTTTGTACTGTCCTGAGTCTCGATTCGCCTGGACGTCGAATAGCGACTTTGCAATCCTAGTAGGGTCAAGGATACCTATCTTGTGCTCCAAGTTTTCATTATCCATGTATTGCATCCTATTGAAGAAGTCCAGAATTGTTATAATCTCATGAAATGCGTATGCGTGTAGTAAGAAAAGCAAATACAAAATATTAGAGCACTTACAAGCACCAGACGAGCAACAAGTTGATTTCTAGCATGCCCCGATAGAAAAGGGCATGCAACTCTTCAAATAAAATGACTCATCTATCTACTTCAGTGCTCCAGAATGCTTCTTTTGGAATACAAAATGTGACGCAATTAAGACCACATTTTGTGCTGGCAGTGATGTACCACTCATGCATTCTTCTGAGCTGGACGGATTGTTTGCTAAGTTGTACGGATGTCATGAACGGCTTCCCATTCTTAAATTTAGGAGGAACATCCTCAAGCTTGTATATTAGAACTCCTGGTTTAACTAAAACCGTCCGCCGATTATACATGACACCGTCTTCTTCCCACTCCTCGATATCTCCTAATGATGGCTCATGAGAAGAACGAGATGCACTCGATTTTCTAACATTTTCCTTCATAGCTTCCAAATACTTTGACTCTTCTGATGAAGGTTTATTAATTTCGTATGAGCTAACTTTGATAGGCACTAATGATCGAGGAGTAGTCGTCGGAAGTTGGACACTGGCTTGTTGTTGAACCTGTTGTTCAACTGATTGCTCTTTACTCCCAGTAGTTGGCTCTAGTACTACTTCAAGATGTTGCTCAACTGGTTGCTCTTTACTAGCAACAGCTTGCTCTGGTACTGCTTGAAGCTGTTGTCCAACTTGTTGCTCTTGGATATCATCCTTGCTGAGACATAGGGGGAGTGGATCTTCCCGGACTGGGAGTGGATCTTCTTCATGCACTTTCGCCTTAGAAGATGGGGTTGCAGTATTTGGAAATGCGACGGGGCTAGAAATTGGCTCATCGTCCAACACGATATCGCGTCAGTGCCAAAGGATTAATTGGTTGATAGCCTGCCCCAGAGTCGCGATCCCCTCAGGTGTGACGTGGTCTATTTCATAATCTTCATAATCATTATCAATGATATGAAGAACATGCACCACATCATAATACAATGGAAGTGGATTCCTGTTGAAGTCACGATCAGGCTTTGCCATAGCAGTGGCAACCTGTTTGGTTTTGTTCCCTGCTCTGCCTATCGGGACAAGAAGACGACAAGATTTGTCGTTAGCAATATCATCGACATGGAACTTATGGGTTGACCCTGAGCCTGGCACGGAACCAACGCTGCTAGAGTAGGCAGTTGGAGATACTAATTGCTCCTTTTGCACCGGAACCATCACTTACTCGGTGCCACTAATTGTCCTGATTGTCTAAGTTGTTCCATTATTTCTTGCATAGTTTCTTTGACCTTTTGAGCAATCGTTTCATCAAGTGTTTTCTTAAACTTCTCATGTCTTCTATATGTGTCTTTATCTTTAGGGAAACCATCTAGCCAAGACATTTGAGAAGAGACCGCTCGAACCCGTCCGCTGTGTTCAGGGTTTCCTAAGATAGCGGTAAGTTGGTCATTCTCCCTCTTCAGCTTGAAGAGACCCTTCTGTTGCTTTTCAATTACTTCTTTCATTTTATTCTCTACTTCATTCAGAGAGTCGGTCTTTTCAAGTTTGCCCTCGCTGGTCAAACCTGATCGAGCAAAGACCCAGCGTTGGGTTCGCTCATCGCACCCTTCTAATGGGTGAGGATTGCCCTTACTGGTAATTTTGTCTAATATCTTATTCCATTTCTGGACTTTGGGGGCATATCCCGCAGACCCCAAGCGATGATGGTATTTGTTCTTTTTTGCAAGCTCTGACCTAGTTGCACTTAGAGCTTTAGCATTAGGTGTGCTCTTTGGACGAACAAACTCTTTCCACTGAGCTTGTGTGATTTTTCCCATCTTCCTCGGGCTAGGGACCTTATCGGCCTTAACATAAGCATTCATTTCACTCTTCCAGCATCGAAACTTCTTGCCGCAAGAGACTAATGTTGTTTTCTTTACAGCTTCTTCTATGCCTTTCGGGAACTTGAATTGTTTCTTTATCTTTTCCCACAACTCATTCTTGGTCTGCTCGGGTAATTTCCTCCAATTCTCGGTTGTGATCGGCACAACCTCTCTAACAAGAAAACCGTATGCATTACGGTACTTGGTAACTGAATCCAGTGGTTCTTGGGGAATCCCACCTGGACCGACCCTTGTTATTTACATGATGCGGTCCAATGGACCCTTATTGGGACCTCGTTGCCCTCGTTTCCGCTTAAGTGAAGCTGAGGATTCATCCATTGGAGAACCTTCTGCGGTTTTAGGAGCCGATGTCACCTCATTGTCTTCGCGATTAATCTAGGTAGAAAAAAATTATAAGACTTTGTATACTTAACAACCAACATTAACTTGAACTGCTGAAGTTAAGATTCGTGATCCATACCTCGTCGGCAGGATCATATTCCGGGTCTAGATCCACTGAAGTCTTTTTAATTTTTATATTCGGAAAAGGATCCGATGGACTGTGATAGGAGTCTGAACTGCTGGAGTCAGTAAACTCCATATTGTTTTCTTTGTTGTTACTACCATGACCAGTCTTCTTAGGGCTTTCCATGCTAGATCTAATAAGACAAAAAATTTAATAAATGACATACTAACTCTACATGAAGTGTTGCATGAAGAAAAAGATGGAAGCATTCTAGGATTTGATAAGGCATTCTAGGGTTTAAGGCGACTGACCAAAAGGTTCCTATACATTGCGAGGGTGACAAGCATGTTAAAGTTGATCACCAGTAATGGCAATTTTATCTTTTTATTGTAAATAGGCTAGCTTCGTTCAGAGTAGCTGCAGGCGAGAAGAGACACTCTTTTTCAGCGATCATCTCTACAACCGTGGGATTTGCACGGTAAAAAAAGCTAAAAGACCCACATACTCAAACGAATCAGGAATCCGGAAACATTCGCCAAAATCTAATCCCGGTGTGCCCGGCCGTACCAAATGGGCTCATCATGGCAGCAGGTTCAACCATCATGAAAGGCATTACGTACCCCACATATGATGGCACCAAGGATTTCTGGGATGGTCAATTGTCCTGGCTGTTTAGAAAACAGGACAGGGAAGTCGGCGCCTCCTGTAGTGATAAACTTGGTGAGTTCTAGAGGTTCACGAGGTTTAGGTGACTTGATCAAGTCTGGGCATATGAAACCTTTGGTGGAATATTTCTGATAGGATGGGATTAACCAGGTCGAGGGGTTGGGCACTTGTTTTTGAAATCCCCCTTCATGTAACTCCAAATCCTATATGGATTGTAACTCAATTCGTACTAGGACTAGGACTAGTTCCTAAACTGAATCTGACTCCTAACTCTATTCAGAGTAGGACTCTACAAATATCGTTAAGGACGAAATCTGCTTTATCTAGAACAATCATATACCCCTAGACTGGTGTTTCCGCAACTTTGTCCAAAGTCCAAGTTCGACTCCTCTACTGGGTGTACCAGATACCCAGATCATCCAACAAAAATGAAGTCCCAGTATATCTAGTTTGATACAAATGGTGCTAACAAATCATAAATGGGTACATAAACTTTTTTCCTGTGAAATGTCGCAAACTAGTCTCGATGAAAGACTTGTCTTTATTCTGTTATAATTCTCACGACTGTCACATGATGATGACTGTTTTCCTTGCCATTGCAATAAGAGTAATCAAACCTGAGCATATAAAAGTTGTCATCACACGTTTGTGTTACTTCTTCAATGCAATATCGCAAATGATAGCAAGTAAAGATTTAGACTATCTGAAAACATACATCGTCGAGACAATGTGCAAGCTTGAGATGTGTTTCCCACCATCCTTTTTTGATATGCAAGTACACCTAATCATACATCTTGTTGATCAGATAAAAGCATTGGGGCCACTATATTTACATCATATGTTTTTGTTGGAGAGATATTTAGGAGTATTAAAAGGTTATGTGCGGAACCGTGCTCACCCAGAGGGTTCAATTATGGAAGGATACACCACTGAAGAAGTGATTGAGGGTTGCGTTGATTACATCAAAGATGGAAAATCGATAGATGTGCCTATACCGGTACATGAGGGTAGACTACGTGGGAGAGGCAAAGTGGGTAAGAAAACTTTTATTGTTCAAGATTACAAGAATGTACACCGTGCACATTTTGGTGTACTACAACAGCTCACAATAGATGAGCCGTACATCGAGGAACACCAAATTGAGCTTCGTGATAAAAACCAAGACCGCACAGAGGACTGGATCATGAAAGAGCACAGAAGATGTTTCACTGAATGGTTAATGGACAACAATATATCATACGGAAACACTATAGAAGAGGCAACAATGAAGAAGTTAGCTTCTGGCCCATCTGCTTTGGTAACATCATGGCAAGCATGTGACATCAATGGTTACACATTTTACACTAAATAAAAAGACGGTAAGAGTGTTGCACAAAATAGTGGTGTTCGTATTGAGGCTTATGATTCACAAGGACAGAAGACCACATACTTCGGGTTCATAGAGGAAATATGGGAACTCGATTATGGCGAAAGAATGGTAATGCCCGTATTTAAGTGCCAATGGGTCAAACATCCTGATGGTTTGAAAGTGGACAATTACGGACTGACACTGGTAGACTTGAATAAAGTGGGTTACAAAGATGACCTGTGAGTTCTCGCCGATAATGTTGCACAAGTTTTTTATGTTCAAGATCCAGAAACTGAGAAGTTGCACATAGTTGTTTCTAGAAAGCAAAATATTGTTGGGGTTGAGAATGTGGGAGATAATGAAGAGGAATATAATCAGTATGAAGAGATGTACCTTTTCACCGAACCAGAAAACATCAAGCGCATAGAGAGAAGCATTAAAAAGAATTTGAAACCCTATATGCGTGAAGATGTCAATGCTGGAAAAAATGTATATAGCAATGCGAGATGATATATATTGTATATATTTGTATCTTCTGAAATCAACTTAGAACAATGTTGGTATATGGATTGTGTCCTTTTGCATTTGTGTGCATATGCGTTTGGACTCAATTATTTGGAAGTTTGGTCTTTCAGATAATGATGTCTTTGACTTAGTGACCAATGTAGGTTATTCATTCCTCCTTTGACATTTGTTAATTTAAATAATGTCAATATTTTCAGGATCCAGCGGAATATAAGAGACGTGTTCGGGAGCAAGCAGGACGGTACAATTTAGATTGATCGATGGGAGATTCATCGTCGATCTACAATGAATGTAGCATGATTTTTGTTCTCAGTGTGTAAAGAAATTATCTTTGAACAAGTGTAAAGCCTCTAATGGTGTATTATCACAATTAAGTCAGCCTCATTGGTGATCGAGCATTTTCTATAATGCATTACTGTACTAGTATCCGCTCATCTGTGTTTTTTTCCTGATACCATACGGTTGTGATAATTCCAACGACTACATCCCTGTAATTTCAATGAAAACCGCTTGTGATAATTGAACAACTACATACGGTTCTTAAACAATGACCGCCACTGAAAATACATGATCTTCTCAGGCTGTTGTTAATTAAGAACCGTCTGTGAAGTTCTTTACATTACAGGCGGTTATTAATTAAGAAACGTCTATGAAGATCATGTATTTACACAGGCGGTTGTTTCTTAAAATTCGTCTGTGAAGTTCATTGCATTACAGGCGGTTCTTAATTAAGAACCGATTGTGATGATCATGTATTTACCCAGACGGTTGTTCTTTAAAATCCGCCTGTGTTGTTCTTTCATCACAGGCAGTTATTATATCATTCGTCATCACAGTCGCATATTTTTAAGGACCGCCTGTGTTTGAAAAATTGAAGCGCCTGTAAAAATGCTTTTTGTAGTAGTGGTTGTTTTATGAATGTGGGATACGTTCCTATGGTGTTTGGAAGTCTTAAGATTGCTTCTATCTGTGTATGGAAGAGTCTTGAGCATTTATGAAAAGTTTCAGTTGAAACTGAGTAGGACTAGAGTCCTAGTTAAGATTGAGTTGGCCTTAGGGCTGGGTATAAAAGCAAGGAAGGCCAGAGCTCATGGAAGATGACTTTGGACTGTTACTCTTATGTTCTTATCAATAAAATTTATAGTTCAGAGAAACTTTTGTGCCTTGTTCGTTCCACTTGTTTCAGACAAGTTTTTCTCGTTGAGTTTCTGCACAACACTATGTTGTATTGGTGTTTTTATCATAACTCGAGTTTTACAGATCCAATTGACGTGATTCTTCTTGGGTTGTATTCAGAACTTGATTATCTATGATCTATGAAAATTTCATGCTCGTTGGATTTGTGGTTTGGGATCTACACATAACTTGTAGGGTTGCAGATCTGGTTTTTCTCGGGTAGAACGGATTGGCCTTTGTTCGATCTTTCGATAGTAACTTGAGTATTTCTCGATGGTATTTCATGATTCTTGTTGTCGTATCTTCGTGACTTGATTCTTTATAATTTATACTACTTTTGTCACGGTTAAACACACCTAGATCACTTGCACACACGGTTTCTTATCATATTGATTTTTTGCTGAGGGATTTTCATTGCTTCCGCTAAAAAAGTTTAAGTCTACCATTCACCCCCTCTGTTAGCTTTCCACATGCTCTTTGATCCTACACAGTCGAATCAGTAGGTCGGCGTCGAGCAAGTCCTTGACGTGTTTCGACGTATTCGAAGAACAGTCGTGAGTGGTCAAGTGAGTTGTCCTGCCTTCGCCTCGTGTTTTTTGTTTGCTACTTATTTTCCGCAAACTTTGATCTGATCCCTTTGGCAGAGGCTGGTGTGGCTAGTGGTTGAGAGGTCATGCCTTCTAGGTGAGGCCTGAGATCGTCACAACTCCTTGGAGGCCGAGCTTTTAGCGAGGCGGGGGGAGCTCCAGCAGGCCCGGGCAGGCACTACATGTGAGATCTATGTGTGCTGAATAGATTGGCAATTTAAATAAAATCGATGGTTCACACACAAAGTTTTGAATATTGATGAAAATCCCACTTCAGATTGTTCGAACTTGCGGGAGTCCATTTTGCACTGTCCGAACTTTCACACACGTGAGTTGACACATGTCGATCTTTACAAACATGTTTTTAGGAATAATGTTACCCTCGATGGTTTTGGACTATCCAAACTTTGTCAATGCATTTCAGGAGTAACATTTACTCTTTACTTGGTTAGGACTGTCCGAACTTTCGGTCACGTGATTTGCACCTGAACTTGGGATTGAAATAATTGTGTGGCGATCTGTTTTAACTTGCAATGTTTCAAACTTGCTTTTTGTCTTATGGAATGTTTTTCTTAGTATTCTCTTACTAAGATTTTAATGTGTTATGGCTGATTATGGTGGTTATTATTTTGCTATGGTTTGCAACATTCTTATGTGAGGTGTTCACATATGGTGTTGTGCTTTTCGAACTAACGAGAGTCAAGTAGAGGACTTGGGCTTGCAAAGATTTGTTGTTTGTTCATGTGCAGGTGTTGCTTGAGGTCAATACATGGCTGGTGATGGGATCCATTGAACTAGTCTTAGGGAGAAGATGCGGTTCAACAACCAAGTTCGGGAGGAATTATGGTTGAGTTGATCGGGAGGTCGCGCACCATGTTTGGGTCAAGAACAATGCATATGAAGCTATCATGGATGTAATTAGAAGGTGTTTTCACATGTGAAAGGTGTGCATGGACGTTTCAACAAGGCTACAAGATGTGATGAAGAGATATGGACGTGAAGATGTGGCCGGAAAGGTCCACCCGACTGGTTTATGCCTCAGGCTGCGACTGAGGTGGTTATGGTTCCTTAATGGAAGGTTTAGAGATTTGGTTAGATTTCGTGGTGAGCAAAAAGTTGAGTTTTTTAAGAATGTTTGGTGCAAAGGTGTTTGGAAGTCTTAAGATTGCTTCTATCTGCATATGGAAGTCTTGAGCAGTTATGGGAACTTTCGGTTGAAACTAAGTAGGATTAGAGTCCTAGTTAGGATTGAGGTAGCCTAAGGGCTGGTTATATAAGCAAGGGAGGCAATAACTCGTGGTAAGACGACTTTGGGTTGTTCCTCTTGTGTTTTTGATGAATAAAATTTGTAATTTAGAGGAGCTTTTGCCCCTTGTTCGTCCGACTTATTTTCGTCAAGTCTTTGTCATCGAGTTTCTGCGCTGCCTGACCTTTCTTTGGTATTTTGATCATAATTCACGTTTTACAGGTCCAATTGATGTCATTATTTTTTAATTGTCTTTAAAACTTGATTATCTATCATCTGTGAAAATTTCACGGTCATTGGATTTGTGTTTTTGATCTACACGAGTTTCTTTGCATTATTGCTGATCTGTTTTTAAATCGGGTAGAATAGATTGACCTCCGTCTAGTCTTTTCATCATATTTCAAGTTCTACTTAGTGTTTTCACATGATTCTTTTTTCATTAATTCCGCTACTTGAATCTACAATCTACACTTGTTTTTCTCACGGTTGGACATGTTAAAAATAAATTACACACACGGTTTCTCAACAGATTGATTTTCTGCCAGGGGTTTTTTGTTGCTTCTGCTGAAAAGTTTAAATCTACCATTCACCCCCTCTGGTAGCTTTTCACGTGGTCTTAAATCCTACAATTGGTATCAGAGCCACGATTCTCTAATCTTTATGATTTGCATGTGTTTTGGCTAGTCAACATGGAGAAATACTCCACAAAACTTTGTGTGTTCGATGGCGTTGATTTTCATGTTTGGAAGGCACGTATGGAGGCCTAAATACAAGCGCAAGGCTTCTCTATAAGGGAAAAGGTTTACAAGTCTTTTGAGGTGCCACCAAACGATCAAGTTACGGCTGCGAACATGAGAGATGTTGACAACAATAAGAAGGCTCGCAACTTGATCATACAAGGATTGACTCGAAGCGACTTCGATCGTGTTGCACACCTCCGATCAGCGTACGATGTGTGGAAGGCACTTTGTGACTACCACGAAGGATACAAAACGATGAAGGAGGTAAGGCAAGATATGTTCAAGAAAGAATATATGCGCATTGAGATGCAACCAAGTTAGTCCATCGACCATTTATTTGCTCGCTTTAATAAAATTCTCATCAACTTACATAGTGTCAATGTTAATTCTTCAGATGCTGAGAATGCTAGGCAATTGTTAAAAGCATTAGACATGTCAATTTTGGAGATGAAAGTTACATCTATTCGTGAATCCACTATCATGAGTACACTTACTTTAGATGTGCTATATTCTAAGTTAAAAACTCATAACCTTGACACAATATCACATAAAAACCCCAACAAGTCTCTTGCATTTGTTTGTCAACTTGACATACCTAGTTCTAGCCAATCTTCATCATGTGGTACATTTGCTTTGCTGACTTCTCTAACCCTTGAACAGATTGAATAATTTGTAGAAGAGGAGCTGGCACTTCTCTCCACTCGGTTCTCAAAAGCATTGCAAAATGTGAGAACTGGAAGGAGAGGAAGTGGTGGTTCTCAACGATGATTTGAATGTGGTAAGACAGGACATTTTCGTACAGATTGCCCTAACCTTTCTGGTCCTTCTATTAAAGCAAAATAAGTTCAAATCCTCTTCTAGCAACAACAAAAAAAAGAAGACTTTCACAAAATGCCAAGTGGTGGACCATATCCTTTCTGCTCTACTAGACAACAACTTGAGAGATGTGGACTCCAAAAGTGATGAGGATGAAGACAACTTGGCAACTATGTGTTTCATGGCGGGCAACTCAAGATCAAGTATGGAAGAAGCAAAACAAAACAGCAGCGATGAAGAGGTATGTCCCACTTGCGAAGAAATGTGTGATGCTATTTCTCGTGCCACTATTATACTTAAGAAAAAGGACAAAAAACTTAGAGACAATGCCATTAAAGTTGAATCACTAGAATATGAAATTAATCGGTTGAAATCTTTGATTCCTAGTGATGATTCTTGTTTCCCATGTGAGTTAATATATGAACAATTGTCCTCTTTAAGAAGTGCGCACACCTCCACTCTTGATAAACTTGAGATTGAAATTGAAAAGAACAAAAAGCTTGCTGCACCTAACAATAAAAACATGAAAGATGCCAGTTGTTCAACAATTGATTTGCATTTTTCTAGTTGTGATGATCTTAACAAGAAACTACATGCTGCAACGAATTAGATTTTATTTTGAACAATGCTTTACGTGCTTATGAAGTTAAATATTGTTATAATTGCAAATTAAAAGGAAAAACTTCATGTAAAAATTGTCTAGACTTGTCTAAGAAACTTGATGACATGCATAGGACACTAGAGAGGTTTTGTAGTAGGAATAAAACGTTAAACCTGCTGTTGAATTCTTCCAAGACTTGCAACAATAATACTAGTTTTGGGTTTTGATTCTCATGCCCATACTAGGGAACATCCACCAAAGATTGTTAAGTCATTAGGAAGTGGTTTAATTCAAACAGATCCTAAACAAAAAGAGGTGCTTTTTAGGTTAGGTGGGGTGTTTTCTCATTCGGTTGCTAACACACATGTTGCTTGCTCATCTAGACATGAACATGAAGTTAAATTCTGTTGTACCTATTGTGGTAGAGATGGTCATGTCATAGATTTCTGTTATAGACTAGCTAAACAAGAAAAGAAACAAAGAATGCAAGCTAGATCTCATAACACTCATGCAAAATTTGTTGCACGTACTGAATCGAATGTTAGGAACTTGCAACCTGTTGTGATGAGTCAAAAACATTAAAAATTTCCTCCCAAACCTACTGTTTTTTGTGCTACTCGTAACATACCTCGTAGATCAGTGGTTGGGTGCAAGAATTCTCAAAATTTGACTCATAAACCTGTTGTTTTGTATCAACTTTTGCGTGTTATTCCTGCTGGACGTTGTGCAACTCAGTACTGAATTCCTAAATGCCTTTTGACTAACCCTAGTATTGAGTCATCAACATATTGTCTTTCTATGTAGGTTACACGTTTGAGGAAGGAGAACATTTGGCTTGTGGATTCAGGTTACTCACGCCACATGACCGGTAACAAAGAATGTTTCTCCTCCCTCTCCTTTGTGTCATGTGTAGAGAATGTTACTTTTGCCCATAATTCTTGAACTCCTATAACTGCTAAGGGTTCAGTAGAGTAAATAATCACTACATCTTGAAAGATGTGGCACTTGTCAAAAGTTCTTGCTTTCTGTTTCACAATTGCTAGATGAAAATCTGGAAATTATTTTCACTAAAAATTGATGCAAGGTTGTAGATTCTAATGGTGAGCTTATGTTTAACATGTCTCATTTTGGAAGAGTTTTTAAAGCTAATTTAGATATGTCATCCTCAAAGCATAGGTGTCTAGTTGCTAATGATTCGGAAGACTTATATTTTTGGCATCGTATACTTGGTCACGTAGGATTTGATCATCTCACGCGTGTTAGTGGCCTTGATCGCGTTCGTGGGCTATCTAAGCTTAAAGGAGACAACGATATTGTGTGCTCTTCTTGTAGACATGCTAAGATGGTTGCAGGTTCACATCCTCCTCTCACACTGATCATGACAACTGAAGCAGGACAACTTTTGCACCTTGATACTGTAAGTCCTTCACGTGTTCAATCTTCTGGAGGTAAATGGTATGTGCTTGTAATTGTTGATGACTTTTCTAGATACTCTTGGGTTTACTTATGGCATCTAAGAATGAAGCTTTTAGTCACTTTACAACTTCATTTCTTAGATTATCAATTGATTACCCAAGGACTTTAAAAGCAATTAGAAGTGATAACAGAACCAAATTTAAAAATCAATCGTTTGATCACTTTTGTGCTGAGAAAGGAATAGATAATCAATTTTCTTCACCCTATGTATCTCAACAAAATGGTGTCGTAGAGAGAAACAACAAAACCTTAGTTGAGATGGCTAGGACTATGCTTGATGAATATCAAATTCCTAGGCAATTTTGGTTTGATGCAATTGCGATCGCTTGTTATGTCTCAAATCAAGCTTTCTTTCGTGCTAAGCTAGGAAAGACCCCATATGAGCTTCAGTTTGGACATATGCCTAGTGTCACACACTTTAGGCTCTTTGGTTGCAAATGCTTTGTTAAGAAACATGGTAATCTTGATAAATTTGAACCTAGATCTGTTGATGGCATGTTTCTTGGTTATCCATCTAATATTGTAGGCTACCGTGTGCTTTTACTTGATACTAACAAAATCGTGGAGACTTGTGAGGTTTCCTCTGATGAAGCTAGCCCAGGTACTAGCTCTAATATTGCAGGTCCAGATCCATATACGCAGAGAGAAAATATTTTCATTGAAGATGAAGGAGTGGAGCTGCTGCCCAAAATTTCAGAAA
The DNA here is from genome assembly GCA_036927565.1 of Tuctoria greenei. Lineage (NCBI taxonomy): Eukaryota > Viridiplantae > Streptophyta > Magnoliopsida > Poales > Poaceae > Tuctoria > Tuctoria greenei. Next base: position 218,455,919 of record JAYESD010000001.1, on the reverse strand, counting down.
TAAACAGTGATGTTTCAGCTCTTGATGTCACTCCACAACCAGCACAAACAACCACTATTGTTGGTTCAGATCTTCCTCGAGCCACATGTTCTTCGATTTTGATGAACATGAAGAAGGAGCTTGTGAAGTGTTTACTCTCCTCCGCATCCTCAAAAGTCATCCTCCATAACAAATCATTGGAAGCTTACACGAACAAGTCACACCATACAGGTTTTGCGATCCAAATCTCATGCTCATCCTGCTTTTGTTGCTTCTTTTTAATCCAAATATATATCACATACACTCACTAATGAATCTTGGATTATTTCCATGCAAGAATAGTTAGAAAATTTTTAAAGAAATAATAATTGGAAACTTGTAACTCCACCTCAACGTCACACCTTAATTGGAACTAAATGGGTGTTTAAAAATGAACAAAGTGAGGATGGCGTTGTGGTTAGGAATAAGGCTAGGTTGGTTGCTCAAGCTTTCACACAAGTTGAAGGTCTAGAGTTTGATTAAACTTTTTCTCCTGTTGCTAGATTAAAAGCCATAAGAATTTTGTTAGCTTTTGCTGCATCTAAAGGGTTCAAGTTATACCAAATGGATGTTAAAAGTGCTTTTCTTAATGGCTACATAGATGAGGAGGTTTATGTCAAGCAACCACCGGATTTTGAAAATCCAGATTTTCCTAATCATGTTTACAAGCTGTCCAATGTGAGGACCGGGGTCTCAACATTCTAGGAATCACATTACGTGGTGCCGTGCGATGCGGCACCCAACATCACACATGAAAAGACATAGTAAAGATACAAATTTTTCATTTAACAATAAGATATTATATACAACATAGTGTACAACAACGGTGCACACGCAGCGGAAAGTATATTACTCACACTCTCAACCTATCTACGCAAAAGAGAAGCCAGCCATGCCCACAAACGCTTCTCAGTAGCAACACGGAGATCAGAAGGCAGCGTCATGGTGTCACGTGAGAGATACATCTCGACAACTCGAGGTCTCACAAACAACCTATAATAGCAACAATATAACAAAACCTACAAAACCACATATAAAGCAACCGCGAGCACGAAGGCTCGGCAAAACTTAACCGTCTCACCTAAACATGGAACTCTACATGCTTAAGACTTCTAATATAGAAAAGCTGAATTTGCATAAAGGATTTGCCTATTAGTAAATCCTTAGTGCAGTTTTAAGGTAGCAAATGACATTCCTTGAGCATGGCACAACACAGACTACCCAATCAGACAAGAAATGCTTCGTCCCCGATGTTACATGCTCAAAGCTGCATAATATTTATTCAAGTCAAATGTTATGCAAATTTAAACTTAATTATTCTATTTCTAATCCATACAAGTTGCAATACAATAATAATTATTGCAAAAGATTCATAATATTCCAACTAATCTTTATTACTACATCACTGTGAGGACCGGGTTTGCACATTCTATGAATCGCAGAGGGTGGTGCCGTGCGATGCGGCACCCAACAGCACACACGAAAAGAATACAGAAAAATACAAAGTTTTATTTATATAAACAACGGAAATCTTTTACAATACTTAATATACAGCGGAAGATAATACTCATAGCTAAACTCTCGGCCTAGCTATGCAAAAGTTCATCCGTCCAGCCCGGGGACGCTACACACTAGCATCACACAATTTCACGGCAGCGTGCAGGGCTCCCACTAGGCGGTATACCCCGACAGGGGCATCGCCTCATCTTCGGGCCCTTCCTCATACGTCTCACCTGCAAACAGCTTAATATAGCAACCGTGAGCACGAAGGATCTGCAAGACTTAACCGTCTCACCTAAACATTGAACTCTAAATGCAGGGATACTTAACATAGGAATAGATATAGCAGTAAATGACTCGCCTACATGTTGATCCTTAATTTTTCAAGTTATTAACTGCAGCTTAAAGCTTCAATAAATGTAAATTTAGTGATCATATTCTATAGCAATCATAGTTGCAAAACAATTATAACTCAATACATCATATTCCCCTAGCTTCTTCAGTATTTACTACGTCACAACGCAGTGAACAAGCGGTACTCAAATAATTGCAAGGGACGATGATTGCAATCAGTAGACACCCGGATAACACAGCACATACACCCATTTCGGAAGTGGAGCGAATCTCACTTCAATACTATATTGTATGCAGCAACCTTTCAAAGGAAACCCAAATGCTGAACCGGTCCTTCTGTAATGGGCAGCAGGTCCCCGCGCGGAGTGTGTATGTGCCCGCCGGCAGATTTACACCTTGCTGCCCTCAACCCACTCCTATTAAAACGGTAGCGTAAGCCTCGACACCTAGGTTAACCAATTACATCGGTTTCCTGGTTTCCATATAGCTAGTATGTATCCTGTACAGTTCAAACTTTTCCAGCAGGGCCGTATACGGATCTGTCCTCAATCGATACAAGAAGGGCTACACACGTGAGACCACATCTCGCTGCATCCTATCCACTACTCAGTCTCAAATTCATATTCATAAACCATTCTTTGACCAAATCCATCCCATGTGCAAAAATCCTATCTCGCGAGTAGATTCCAACTACTCGACTTCTACCGGATTCCTGAAAACATTAACAGGGCATTTTCTACTTGTCAAGTTGTAGACCTACCCAATACTCTATGGGATTTGTGGTTCATGCAAGTGGAGTAACAAGCACCTTAGTCCTAATGCACAAAACTCATCCTAGACATAAGTGATACAAATAGAAACTTTGAAATAGCACTTAAATGCAAACCGAGGCTTGCCTGGCTGTGAGTCAGATTCAAAGTTAGCTCAGGGGAGTATGCTGTCCAAGGCCTCCGACTCCTCCTCGATCTCGTTTACTATATGAGGTGCATAATATGAAAGCATATAAATGACATAGAACTATACAAATCAACTTCTAAATACAGTTTCTGTTACTAAATGGTTTTAATTGGCTTTGGAATTTTTACAGTGGATAATAGGTTCTATAAGGAAGAACTGGACCAAGAATTGGAGATTTTCAAGGAAGCGTGTTGCCTCTAAAATTCGAACAAGAAAAGGCTTCTCTGAGTTACTAAATTTGTAGTTTTAACATATCTAACAGTGGATGATATTGGTAGACGAGGTTTTATTGGTTCTAGGAAAATTTGTTTCATATTTTTTTTAGCTTCCTACAGGGAGAAATTAATTTTACAAGTTTGGGAAAATTTTGAAAATGTTTCTGTACATTTTTCATTTTTCAATTGACATAGGTGATTTGAATACTGTTTGGTCCAGTAAATAAAGTCCAATGAACTTGAAATTTTTACTGGAGATCAAGTGTGTTTCTAAGAGTGTTTTAACAAAAATTGGAAATTTTCCAACTAACAGAGTAGGGGTAATTAATTTCCCAAGCAGTTAGTTCAAAGGATTTAATTATGGAAATTCTGGGACTTTATGTCCAACAAATTGCACCACTGCCAATTTGGGATCAAGATGAGTCTACAGAATCTATTTGGAATTATTTGAGCAAGTATGCTAGGAGTAATTGATTTTTGAAGTTGGCTAAATTTCTAGAATTAATTTCCAAGGGAAAAGTTTAAATAATCCAGCCCGGCACCACCCATTTAAAATGGGCCAATCGCATATGGGCCACACCGAGGGCCACGAGGTTAACCGCGCAGCCACACCAGATCCGTGGCCGCAGCAGATCCCCACTCTTTCACTGAGGTTGACAAGCGGGACCCGCCACCTTCTTCAACCTCGCGACGGAGGCGGCGCTCCTCGCCGGAACCGCGGTGGCGCGCGCCGTACTTGCTGCGTCGACCTCCTCTCGGCTCAACCGTGGCTGCCTAGCCCTAAAACCGGATGCGCAACACGCTAGTGTGGTCTAGACGAGTCGGCGACGGCCGAAGACGAGCGCACGATGGTGGCGGCAGAAATAGGGTTCCACGGTGGTCGGTACCGCTCGGCAATGGCGCAAACACTTTGTAAGAGAGCTGGGGAGATTCCTGAGAGCATGAAGAAGGTGAAAAATAGGTGCACACACCGCATAACGGCCGGCCAATGCAAGTTCGACGGCGAGCAGGGGTGCTTTTCAACGGCGACGAGGAAGACTCGAAATACTCCGTCGTTGGTCGATTATTTTCACTTAGGATTGATCCAGGTGGTGCCCTAGGAGGTGGTGGGCATAATATCTCACTGGATTAGAGAAAGCTTTCACATAGAAAATGAATTAAGTCGATGATCTAGACCTGAAGCTATGCTTATGTAATCGGGAAAATTGGAGATACTTGAGCTACGATTCACTATTCAACCTGAAACTTTGTGAGCACAAGCAGCTCCTGTAGGCACACCTTTTTGCTTTGTAGAGCAGCTCGTGAGGTGGCCTGTGACGCCGGCGCAATGGGGGGGCAGTAAGCTTCCCTGCGGCGGCAGAATGGCGGCGTCGGCAAAACTGCAAAATAACCCCGTTGTAACCGACGAAACAGGGAACCAAAAGTTGGAGAATGTAGAGGGGTGGCTTATGCACCACTTTGCTGTTGGGAGGATGAAGAAACTCAGCCCGAATCTTGAGCTTGTCGGCGGAACAGAGAGGCGACGCTGTTCTGTTTTTGCGGCGAGCAGAGGAGCGACGGTGGCGTGAGTGATGGGTAAGGACTAGGATACACGGTGGGAGGAGTATAAATTCCACTCTGGGTGCCACTGAGCTGCTTGCATGGCTGTTGCCGGGCTGGCGCACGGCGGGCGCGCGTTGAACGGCGGGGAGCAGAGAAAACAGAGCAGGCAGCGTCGGTTCAGGCAAATGTGAGGCTGACCAGTGGGTCCTACTGCCCCCCTTAAGTTTATCTTCTCCGGTCATTTAATTCCACCACCTAGATTTGTCCAAAAATTCCACATTTTTGTGGCGAGGCCAATTCAAATATGGATATTATGATTCTGAAATCAATTCCCTGAATTGACCAAGTTTCATTTGAATTCAAAATTTGAATTTGAATAGTATTCAACGGAACCACTGAATTAAATAGCAAATGTGCTTCAAAAATCTTGAAACATTGCAGAGAGGCTATTTGGAATTTAATGGTGAACTCAGATTTTTATTTTGGTAAAGTTTGAACAGGAGCTAATTTGAATTTTTGAATTCCTTCTATTGAAGCTTGAACTGGTTTAATTTCTCAATTGCCATTTGATTTCTTTTTCCCATTCAATTTTTAAATTGTCCTTTCTGAACTTTGCACTATGAAACATTTGGGCTTTTACAATCACGACTCAGTGAACAAGTATGCTCATCCATAACCACGAACGATGGTGATTCGAATCAATAACACCTGGATAGCACAACACATACACCCATACTCAGATCTACGAAGGCACGCTCCACTGATGGTGTATGCAGCAACCTTTCACTCGACACATACACGTCGAACCGTTCCCACAGCTACGAGTAGGAGGCCCCCACACGGAGCGTGATTGTGCCCGCTGGCAGGTTTACACTTTGCTGCCCTCAACCCACACCTATAAGACGGTGGGTTATGCCTCGACGATATAGTGAAAAAGTTACTTCAGTTTCCTGGGTCCCATATATCCAATATGCCTCGGTACAGTTCAAACTTGCCCAACAAAGCTGCACATGGATCGGTCCTCAATCGACACAGGCAGGGCTATGCACCCGAGACCATGTCCCGCTGCACCCTAACCCCTGCCCGGTCTCATATTCAGTTTCATAAATCATTCTCTATAATAACCATTCCCAAGTGATAATATCGCTATCTCGCGAGTAGATTCCAACTACTCGACTTCTATCGGATTCCCTACAACATTAGCATGGCAATTCTACACGTTGAGAGCTATAAACCTACCCATATACTCCATGGGACTGTGGGTCATGCATTTGGAGTATTCAAGCACAATAGACCTAATGCACAATTCATATATTAGTCAACATAGTGAGAAAAGCAAAACTTTAGAAATGACTTAAATACAAACCAGGGCGTACCTTGGGTTGTGTCTACATAACTGTCAAGAGTTAGAACTTGATCTTCCTCTGGAGAATCCGCCATGGAAATTTCAAAATTGAACTCCTCATCTCCTCCAAGTGAAGATCCTCGTTGGTCACCTCCGTCACGATTCCTATCAACATTATTATGCATATAAGTGAAATGCAATTTAGTAATTAACAATTGAAATGGTGTACTCGAAAAGGAGGAAAATTGGCTGGTGTGGAAATGCTGGACTTGGTGGTGTATCGACGACACAGAGAGATCAAAGTGCAGCATAGCAAGATTAAGGCACGATGGAACTATGTGAAGAAGAGGATTGCAACTCGGGGTTCAACTAATGAAGTTGCATTAACTTAAGAAGGAATGAACCTAGTTAGCAACGAGAGGCGATGGCCAAGAGGTCATGGTAACACGAGTGAAAGCTGAATGAGTAACTCGACTCAAGCAATGGGATTTTCCTGAGGATAGCTATGTCGTGCAGATAGACAAAATCGTCTCACCAGGCACAAAAAACATTCGGGCAAGAACCATGGGATACCTCGTTAGAAAGCACATTGGTGCACTCCCATAGAAGCATACCCAGAACTGGTCATCAACAATTCAAGTAGTACACCCTTCTTGTCTTTGCGGATTTTCGGGTTAACTCTGAGGTGGGGTTGATGTTCGTCGATGTCGTTGAGGTGGTGGTGCATCAACACATAAGGAATTTGGGCTTCAAGAGGCAATACCATGGTGGTTGGGCACATCTAGGCTCCAAGAGTCGATGGTGAACTGCGACGACCACATAGGCTCGATTGGAGTTCAATGGACAATTGACCAGGTGGAACGTCGTTGGATGGACTCGAGGGCGTCCAGTAGCCAATAGCCATAGCAGTACCCCCGCTTGGCTCAAAAGGCGATGTATTGCATGGGCAACTACCGTCGTGTTCAACTGGCAAGGATGGCAGTGAGGTTGGAGCCATCTGCTTGATGGGTGGAGTCATTGGGATAAGGCGTGAGCGTGCCGATGCAAACATTGCGTAGCGAATAGTGGCAGCAAGGTTACTCATGCTTTGGAGACCACACGTCGAACACCTGGCGGGCATCAGGGGCCGAAAGGTTCATGCACTTGTAATGGCGGCGTTGCTGGTAGGTACGTGGTAGTGGAAGATGCCAACCCTGGTGCTCGTGGAGGATGCAAGGGGTGCGAAGCGGGATGGCGGTGGCGATCAGCAGAACAGAGCTGCGAGGCCAAGGCTTGGGCGCAGCTGGCCTGTGCAGCAAAGGAGGGCGCGTAGGGGCGGCATTGTCAGGGGGGGGGCTCCTCGGTGAGGACAAGGAGCACGCTACGCCAGGGAGGCAAGAAGGTGCGCCGATGAGATGGTGCGCGATTGAGGAAACCTGCTGGGGAAGAAGGAAGCAGAGGAGGAGTACCTGGACGGTGGTGGATGTGTGCTCGGCCTACGTCCAGGAGAGGGAGCACAGCGACCGGCGCTGACGCGTGTGCAAGGGAGTAGCGTGGAGTGCGCATGACAGGAGAAGACCCGGGGCGACCAGGAGGCCGACGCCGGAGTGGAGCGCCGGCAGGGCGCGGTGCGCGGGGCCCTGTTAGTGCTTGAAGAGGCAGTGATGAGCTGGGGCGCTGTGGCAGTCGCACGCAGGTAGCGGGGTTGCGCAAAGGAGGCACGACGCTAGGCGTACGTGGTGTGATGAGGAAGAGGCACGACACGGATGTGGCAGGGAGGAGCCATGGCCAGCACGGCAACGAGGTCGGAGGAGTGCAGCGCGGCGGATTGGGGAGCAGAGGAGAGCGAGCTTGCAGAGGAAGCCGGAGGAACAAGAACAAGTGGCGCGTAGGAGAAGAGAAAGAAAAATTGAGTTTCCGTAATTGGGGATAAGAACGACATGCGGGTCCCACCTGACTCCTCCTTATCACTATCTTCTCTCGCAGATTAGAATTCCAAACAAACATGCTCCAAATTGAACCGAACTTGGCAGAGGCAACATCTAAATTATGTTTAGTTGAATGGAACTCTCAAATCTGATAATTTAGCAGGTTATGTTTGAAAATTCACATTTGATTTGAATTTCTCGTATAATGTTGCACTACCCATTTTTGAATCTGATGGGATATTACATTTTCTTTGCTTCCAATAAAAAGTTCTTAAGTTTATAATTGCAGTAGAACATTTGTGAACCCTCTTATTTAGGTCTTTGATATACTGTTTCTTTCGATGAGTGTTATATGTATCCTTTCCTTCCTCGTTTTATTCTTTATAACAAAAGTTAACACTTGCACATTAGGTCTTTTCCCATGTATTTCCTACTTAGGTTATCACACACATAAGCACTATCCTATTATATAATTAAAGTTTTAACAAGTCCTAAGTTGTTGGGTAGTTCCTCATAGCCAGTTGATGCATTTGAGTTTGAATTTATAATTTATGTTCAAAATTTTAAAGTTCACATTTTTTGCATTCTTGTTCTCTTCGAATGCGGCCTTTTACATCCAAAGCCTTGTACGGTCTCAAAAAAGCCCCTAGAGCATGGTATGATATGTTATAAACATTCTTACTTGAAAAGGGGTTTACAATGGGCAAGGTTGATAAAACTCTTTTTGTGATTCAGCATGGCAACGACTCACTATTCGTTCAAGCTTATGTGGATGATATTATCTTTGGTTGTGCTTCTTGTGTCCAAGTTTTCAGCTATCATGAGTTCAGAATTTGAGATGAGTATGATGGGAGAACTCACATACTTTTGGGGCTGCAAATCAAGCAAACTAAGGAGGGAACCATTGTACATCAAACTAAGTACACAAAAAACTCCTTAAGCGACTCAACATGGACAAAAGAAATCCTCTTCGAACACCAATGGGAACAACAACAACAACACTTGAACTTGACAAAGATAGTGATCGGGTCACTTTTGTACCTCAGGGCATCAAGATTGGACATACAATTCAACGTATGTCTTTGTGCACGATTTCAAGCTTCCCCACGTGCTTTACATCGTCAAGCCATCAAAAGAATTTAGGTACTTATATGGTACTCAAGAATTTGGCATTTTTCTTCCTTCTTTGTCAACCGTTATTTTGAAAACTTTTTCCGATGTTGATTTTGGGGGTTGAAAGATTGATAGGAAAAGTACTTTGGGTGCTTGTCATTTTCTTGATAATTCACTGTTTGCTTGGTTCTCTACAAAACAAAATTTAGTTGCACAATCCACGGCTGAATTTGAATACGTAGCTTCTTATAGCGCTTGCTCACAAATTCTTTGGATTGTTCAAACACTTAAGGACCATGGGGTTGATCTAGATAGTATTCCACTGTTTTGTGATAACACTAGTGCCATTTGCATTGCTAAAAACCCCGTGCAACATTCTAGAACAAAGCACATTGATATGAGGTATCACTTTCTCCGTGATAATGTTGAAAAAAGAAAGATTGTGCTTCACGATGTAGATATCAAACAACAATTGGCTAACATTTTTATAAAACCTTTGGATTTCACTCATTTTTGTTTCATTCGTAGTGAAATAGGGGTTATGCATGCTCATGGCTTAAATTGAGAAGGAGTTTTGAAAATGGGAAGTCTATGTGTGAATTTGAATTTAAAATAATATGAGCATAGTATTTTATACATATATGACTTTGTGATTTCTTTTACATGCTGAAAGTTCTTACAACATTACTCGTGTTATACATTTTGTAGTTTTTGCCAGGACTAGTATTTGGAATAATTACTTACACTAACTTTGGTCATGATCAAACTTTCTTGTTGTTTTGAACTTGTTGCATGCTCACAAGTGCTTTTAATAATGAAAAGTAAATAAATCAACTATTCACATATTGAGCTTTTATGATCAAATGAAAAATGAGAAAAGATCAAGAGAATATGCATGCATCACACTTCTTATTTGAGATGGATTATCATTGCACTTAGATATGAACTCGGAAGAAGTTGTGTATGATTAAAACCATGTTCTTAAGCTTCTGATTGTCAAATGACATAGGATTGGCTTTGTTGGTTAGAATAAGGCTGATGCGGCATATAATCTCTTGCAACTGTCATATGATCTGAATTTTTGCTTTGAAAAATAATAAAAATGCAGCAACATGAGTCATGCTTTAAGGTATTAGTTAAGTTTGTGAGATCATGACTTGCTTAAACAGAAAAATTACACTTGATCTCTAGCATGGCTTACACTACTTTATGTATCTCATTGATGTGATAGTGTAAGTTACTTGATAGTATGACTTGGATAAGCTTTGTTTTTTGTGTATATGTTATAATATGCTCGTAACAATTAAGATTCCTGTTTTTGAACCTTGTTGAATACATTGTCAAAGGGGGAGAAATATATCACACATTATTGCACATTCACAAGTTTTTTACACGTTCTTCTCAGGGGGGGAATTTGTTTTTGAAATTTCTTTATCATTTTATTTTTGATTTTTAAAAGGCAGAGAAAATTGTTTTCAAAACTTTTTATGTGAATGACCCAGTGTTCAGATTCTAAGTGGTGTTCCAATGCATTCATCAGGATGGAGATTGTGAGATCTATGTGTGTTGAATACATTGGCAATTTAACTAAAAGTGAGGGTTCACACACAAAATTTTGAATATTGCTGGAAAGCTCACTTCGGATTGTCCAACTTGCGGGAATACGTTTTGCACTATCCGAACTTTCACACACATGAGATGCACGTGTGTTGACACAGGTCGATCTTAACAAACGTGTTTTTAGGAGTAACATTATCCTCGATGGTTTTGGATTGTCCGAACTTTCTCAATGCATTTCAAGAGTAACACTTACTCTTTACTTGGTTAGGACTGTAAGAACTTTCGGTCACGTGATTTGCACGTGAATTTGGGATTGAAATGTCTGATCTTTTGCCTTTACATTGTAGTGTCGCTTTTGGTCGATTCGATAATTTTATTTGCTGAAATAATTGTGCAGCAGATCAGTTTTAACTTGCAATGTTTTAAACTTGCTTTTTGGCTTATGGAATGTTTCCTTAGTATTCCCTTACTAAGTTTTTGATGTGTTATGTTAGATTATGGTGGTTATTATTTTGCTATGGTTTGCAAGATGCTTATGTGAGGTGCTCATGTAAGGTGTTGTGTTTTTTGGACTAACAAGAGTCAAGTCGAGGACTTGGGTTCGCAAAGATTGTTTAATGTTCATGCGCAGGTGTTGCTTGAGGTCAATACATGGCTGGTGACGAGATCAATTGAAATAGAGAATATGAGGTTCAACAACCAAGTTTGGAAGGAATTGTGGTTGAGTTGATCGGGAGGACGTGCAACTTGTTTGGGTTAAGAACAATGCATATGAATTTATTGTGGGCGTCAATAGAAGATGTTTGGACATGTGCAAGGTGTGCATGTATGTGGAAATAAGGTTACAACACGTGATGAAGAGATATGGACGTGAAGATGAGGCCGGAAAGGTCCAACCGACTAGTTTATGCCTCAGGCTGCGGACAAGGTGGTTATGGTTCGTTTATGAAAGGTTTAGAGTTTGTTTTTTTATATTTAGTGATGAGCACGAAGTTGAGTTGTTTTATAATTTTTGGTACGTTCTATGTTGTTTGAAAGTCTTAAGATTGCTTCTATCTTCATATGGAAGAGTCTTGAGCAGATATGGAAAGTTTCAGTTGAAACTGAGTAGGATTAGAGTCCTAGTTAGGATTGAGTTGGCCTAAGGGATGGTTATATAAGCAAGGGAGGCCAGAGCTCCTAGTAAGATGACTTTGGACTGTTCCTCTTGTGTCTTTGGTGAATAAAATACGTAGTTTAGAAGAGCTTTTGTGCTTTGTTCGTCCGACTTGTTTTCGTCAAGGCTTTCTCGTCGAGTTTCTACGCTGCCTAACCTTTCCTCGGTATTTCGATCATAACTTGCGTTTTATAGATCCAATTGATGTGATTCTTTTTGGTTTGTCTTCACAACTTGATTATCTATTATATGTTAAAATTTCACGGTCATTTGATTTGTGGTTTTTGATCTACATGAGTTTCTTTGCAGCATTTCTGATCTGTTTTTAAATCGGGTAGAACAGATTGACCTTTGTCTAGTCTTTTGATCATATTTCAAGTACTACTTGGTTTTTTCACATGATTCTTGTTGCATTAGTTCTGTGACTTGCTTCTGTACAATCTACACTTGTTTTTGTCATGGTTGGACATGTTGAAACAGATTACACATACGGTTTCTTAACAGATTTATTTTCTACCGAGCGGTTTTTATCGCTTCCGCTGAAAAAGTTTAAATCTACCATTCACCCCCCCTCTGGTAGCTTTTTCACATGTTCTTCAATCCTACACTACAGTGGCCCAGGGAGACACGGTCATGGTTCATGCCAAGGCGAAGGAGGCAGCCGAGTGGCTCAGTGAGGCATCGGTCGCTCAGGACCGTGCTATGCAGGAATTAAAAGAATCTGTCAACAAGCTATTCGAGGGCCGAACCACTGGGGATCATGCTTCCCAGGCGGCGGAAGGGTCTGCCGCTCTGCTGGAGAAAGCTTGTGCTGCAGGCGATGTTGCTCGACATCAGGTGTTAGGTGTGTTTCCATTTTCCCCTTTTTGCACAAGCGACCATTATAATGTGTTTGGTCTTTTCTTCATGCTTGATGCTTGGATGTTTCGAGAGCTCGGGTCTCGGCTTACTTTCGTTTGGGATTCGCTCCAAGCGTGGGAGGGCAAGCTTCGAACCATTCGAGAGGTCGGGAATGCGGATTTCACTTCCATGCTCGGTGTGCCTCCTGGACGGCTGGAGCTGCTTCCCCTGACTCCTGGAGCTCACCAAGGCATTCGAAGTCTTCGAGAGGGATGGGCACGCCATTCGGACAATGGCGGAGGCTGCCTGCGATGCGGTACTCGAGCCTTCAGCACTGGACATCGATTGGCCACTTTGTAGTAGATCAGAGGTTGGCGCTTCAATTGATAAGACTGCTCTGGTGTCCTGGCTGCGTGAGGTCCAGCGAGAGTTTGCGACGGCCCGAGAGTAGCTAGACGGACTTCGCCGAGCCGGGCAGTCCGTTTACCATTTCGTTGGTCTCACTGACCCACCCCTCGGTGCTTGACTAGCAAAAATCCCCGATCGGGTCGACGCTCTCGTTTGGGTGCCCAAGCGGGACTAGCGACCGTAGTCTCCCATTATGATGGTATCAACCGATAGATTATCATGGAGGGCTTCGTGTCCAACCGGTGGAAGGTTGAGATAGACGCCATCGCAGACAGGGTCGTGCCTGCGACAACATCAGCGGTGCTCATGTTGGTTTCCGCCGACACCATTCTCGGGCTGGTGGAGCAGCAGTAGGGGTCGACCTAGGTGTTGATGGAACGGGGTGGGCCTTTGTAGCCTTTTGTATTCCTTTAATTATCAACAAAGTTTGCCGCCACTTCTTTTCATCCTTCTTGTGGTTCCTAGGCTCCGCTCGAGTCATAATCTTTCATGTCATCACATGGATTTCCGTAGCTTGTTTCTTGCTCTTCAGCAAGTTTTGGGTATCAGGAGTTTAAACCGAATGTCTCCCCTAGGGCATGAAGATCTGTGTGGTAGCCTTCGAGCGTTGTGGCGCGAGTGGCTCGCTCCGTTCGCCACATAGTGCTTGAGCGATTGCGCCCTGCCCGAGTCCCGTTGGTAAGGTCGGGGTCCAGGATCTTATCGGGCTATGAACCCGTGATAGCGCATATTCGTCACATAGTACGAAATCTTAAGGAAGAAAGGATAGAGATCACTTAGCTTCTCATTTTACGAGAAGAAATGCCTCAGGCGTTCAATATTACATGCGTTGGAGATGATGTTGTCGTCCGCATCCTTTAGTCGATAAGCACCAGATAGCAAGACAATTGCTACCACGTAGAGGCCTTCCCACGGTGAGGCCAACTTGTGTTTGTCCTTGTTGGCTTGCATGCTTCGTAAGACCAAGTCACAAATAGGGCGGCTACATGGAGAGCTTCATGGAGATAGTCGACAGATTGTTGATGAGCTTCCTCAGATCAGGTTTTCTCGTAGGCTTTGACTCGAGGTAACCCGTATTCTAGGTCAGTCGGCAGGACAGCCTCCGACCAATAATTCACTAGAAACGATGTGAGGCCAGTCGATCAGTTGGGCATGGTGCATAGGCTCCAAAGCACGGATGGTACCTCAGAAGCCCATCGTCCTACGAACTTGTTAAGTAGATCAATGATATATGGTTTCATCCCTTGCAGGATCATGCCTTTGGATTGCTCGACTGGTCCGTACATCCGAGGCTGTTCCACCGATGCCAAGTTGATCCAAATTCGAAGTCATCGCAAAACTGAAGGAACATTTTTCTCGTAAACTGCATACCATTGCCGGTCATGATGGTGTTGGGTACACCGAACGGATAGACGATGTCACAGAAGAAACCTGATGCCTGTTCGAACGTGATTGTGGTGAACGGCTTAGCTTTGATCCGCTTAGTGAGTTTATCGATCGCAACGAGTAGTACAGTGAAGCCCCCAGGCGCGTTTTGAAGGGGTCAATGAGATAGATCCCCCACACGTCGAACGAACAAGTGACAGGGATGGTCTGCAAGTCTTGGGTCAGCTCTAACAAGCAAAATACTGGCAACCCATGTAGGCATGCATGGTCTGCTGAGCATCAGTGACAGCGGTCGGCCAGTGGAAGCCCTCTCTATACACCTTGCCCACTAGGGATCTGGGAGCCACATGGTGGCTGCAGATTCCTTCATGGATGTCGAGCAAGAGCTCTTTTCCCTGGCTACATAGAATGCAAGGTTGTAGGATGCCTTAGGTACTGCATTGGAAAAGCTTGTCGTTGATGATGACAAACGCTTTAGCTTGGCAGGCTAGTCGTAAAGCTTCGATCTCGTCCTCTATTAATCCTGTGTTGAGGGTATTCAATGAAAGGGGCCAGCCAGCTGGCTCGATGATGAGCGCAGTGTGGTCTTGGTTACCTACTGTATTGCACAAGTTATCCCAAGGGTGAAGCTCGGGCTGCGAGCTCAAACAGTCTTCCTTGTCTTGGGCCGACGGCTTGTGGTTGTCACTGGAGAAGACCCCGGCGGAAACGAGCCCTCAGCTTGAGGCATATTTGGCTAGTGAATCAGGTGCTTCGTTGTCCTGCTGAGGATGTGGCAAGGCTCTAGCTCCTCGAACCTATCCTCCATCTTCCTTACCTCATGGCAATATGCGGTCATCCACGGGTCATGACAGCTGAATTCCTTCATTACCTGGTTAACCACCTGTTTCAAATCTCTTCGTACATGGAGGCATCATATGCCGAGCTCAGCGGCGATCCTCAGCCTGTTGAGAAGCGCTTCGTATTTGGGGACATTGTTTGTGGCTTTAAAATGCATCCACAATGCATACTGTAGCTGATCCCCTTTCGAGGAAGTCTGTACTACTCTGCTACCAATGTTGTTCAGGGTGAGCAAGCCATCAAAATACATCGTCCAGTACTCAGGCCTGGTCATGGGGCGGTGCATGTGTCTCCATCGATTCAGTGACGAAGTTGGCGAGCACCTAGGATTTGATCGCCGTGCGTGGGGAGTAGGATATGTCGAGTCCCATAAGCTTGAGGGCCCACTTGGCAATCCTTCCCGACGTGTCCTAGTTGTTGATTGTGGGCCCCAACCCATGCGCCATGACCACCCGTACCCGGTGCCTCTCGAAGTAGTGAAGCATCCTGCACTTGGTTAGCAGTATAGCGTACACAAGTTTTGGCACATGTAGGTAGCATGTCTCGCAATCAGACATTGCTTTACTAACAAAGTAGATCGGTCTCTGTACCTTATGGGCTTACATAGGATCCTCCCGTTCTACTACGAGGGCAATGATAACCACCTGATGAGTTGCCACTATGTAGAGGAGGATTGCTCGTTTGGCTCAGGGGATGCTAGATTTGGGGGTTTGTGAGAAAAGCATCTACCTTGTCCTGGCGGATTGTGCTTTATCAGTCATCTGTAACAGCCGATAGAGTGGCAGGCCCCATTCTCCCTGAGCCAGGAAATGAAGTAGCTTAAGGCCGTGAGGCATCCAACCAGCCTTTATACCCCCTTTACATCATGGATGGGCCCCATGTCTGCGATGGCCGTTATCTTCTCGGGGTTGGCCTCAATGTCACACTTTGAGACGATGAATCCCAATAATTTACCTCTAGGTACGCTGAAGATGCATTTTGGTCTCTTCGAGGTCGGAGACAAGTTCTGAAGCCTTCTTTGATTTCACCATGACATCATTAACTTATACTTCCAGATTCCGCCGACCTTCTTCTAGAGGCACTTATGCATGCATCGCTAATATGTGGCCCCCGCGTTATTCAACTCAAACGGCATCCTTACATAGCAGTAGTAACCATATGGGGTGATGAACGCGGTAACTAGTTGTTCCTCCTTGTGGAGGGCAATCTGGTGGTAGCCTGAGTAGGCGTTAAGAAAACTCAGGGATTCACTCCCAGAAGTTAGGTCGATGACCTGATAGATTTGAGGTAGCGAGAAGGGGTCTTTCATGCATACCTTATTAGTAGTCGACGCACATCCTCCTTTACCCACCCTTTTTCCTGACAAGGACTGGGTTGGCCAACCAGTCAGGATGTTGGACCTCCTAGATGAAGCCAACCACGAGGAGCTTGCTGATCTCAGTCTAGATGGTGGGCATTTTTCCTTGTCGAACCATCACAACCTTTGCTTTACATGTCTGGAGCCCAATCTTATGTTCAAGGTGTGCTCGGCGACTTCCTTCTAGATATTGGGAATGTACAAGTGTTTCTAGCCGCAGACATTACAGTTTGCGTAGAGGAAGTCAAAGAGTGCGCTTCCTATTTGTCGTGTAGCCCAACGCCAGTTCGTACCATTTTCGTGAGTCTGCGGGGTCGACCTGGATTATCTTGGTGTCCTCGATGGGTTTGAAGGCGTTGGAGGTTGAAGCTCGGTTGGAGTCGGGCGGGCTCACGACAATGTCTTGGGCGAGCTCGTCGAGCTCGACCGCAGCTCTCCAGTAAAGCCTGCTGGTAGCTGTATTGCCCGCACAACAGGGCCTGTTGGAACTTCATGTCCAGCATAATGACACCATGCAGGCCCGGGATTTTGAGCTTTAGGTAAGTGTAGTTCGGTATGGCCATGAACTTCGCGTAGTAAGGCGTTCCCATGATGGTGTGATAGGACCCTTCGAAGTCGGCAAGCTCGAACGTGAGTGTTTCCGTCCGGAAATTTGACTTATCTCTGAACGTCATGGGAGGTTGATCTGTCCAAGTGGCATCGCTTGCTTCCCAGGTATAACACCATGGAAAGGGGCTCTAGTAGAGCGAAGCCGGGAGCGTGGGATCCCGAACGTATCTAGAGTTCCTACATACAGGATGTTAACGCTGCTCCCCCATCCATTTGCACTCGGGTCAGCTCCTTGGTTCCTACTATAGTGTCCATAGACAGGGGGGATCGTCTGAGCTGCGAGATATGGCTCGGGTGGTCCATCTTGTCGAAGGTGACGGTTGCCCTGGACCACCAAAGGTAGGTCGGGACCACTGGTTCGAGGGTGTTCACTTCCCGAGTTGTCAGCATTTGCTTGTGCCTTCGAAGATCATGAGGCATTCGTCCAGGTCAGGAAAGGCCGATATCTTTCACTCGGTGCCCGGACACTCGGGTTTCCGTGTCCCATCGCGCCCTAGTTCCCCGCCGAGGAATCGTTGAGGAGGAGGCAGTCTTTGAGGGCATGCTTGACCGGGTAGGCATCGTTAGTGCAGGGTTTCATGTGTATTTTTTCAAAGGAGTCGACAGGTGTTGGACCTGCTGTTACATTCCAATTTTCATACTTGGGCAAATTAAAATTTGAATAGGAAGTTGATGTTTAAATATTAGTAAGAAAATTACTTTATAAAAGAATGATATAACATCTATGCATCTCATCTTGCATTTGCATTCATCCTCCGCTATTGGAATTAATCTACCAAAATAAATACATTAAAAATAATTTAATTGTCAAAAGAATATGGAAGGAAAGAAATTAAAACAAAGAAAAATTTAATATAGAAGAAAGAAAAAATAATTAATAAGAATTATAAAATAAAATAAATAAAATATGAACAAATAAATAAACAAAAAATATGTAAACATAAAATATGTAAACAAAAATTTAAATAAATAAAAAAAATAAAAAAAAATTAATAAATAAAATAAAAAATAATATATAAATAATAAACAAACAATATGAGAAAAAACAAAGTTAAACATGTCCAAACCGTCACCTCACAAAGCCTGACACACGAAGAAAAAAAAGGAAAGGAAACCACCGCCATGCAAAAAAAAGGAAAAAAAGAGGAAACAACCGTAGACAAAAAAAAACAACAAAAGTCAACCCACCAGAGTCCTGTCGTGGCAAGGACTTGGCACGGGCTTCCGCAGCGTGCACCAGCGCATACCCGCGTGGGACTTTCGCGTGCGCGTGGCTCGTCCATCGAGGCCGACGCGACTCCAAGTCCCTTAAGCGCCTGGACTCCCCTTATTAAAGGACCGATGCCCTACCGTCTGTTGCCCACATAAAAAAAAAGATAAACCACTGCTGTCTTTCGCATGTTTAAAGTAAGGATTGAGGGATTCTATTTATAGCTTGGAGAAGGTTTGTTCCCGCTACCAAAAGCGCACGAGTCAGTCACCACTGACTTCTTCAAGCCGGGAGGAGCCAACACGTAGCGATTAACCGAGTTTGGCGTCAGGATCATGTCGGGCGACTAGGGGGGCTGACCGACCTAGTGTTTGCACCGTTTCGCGTGTGCTTTCTCCAGGTCACTGTCAGGTGAGTCTCATCCCTTGATATGGGTGTTACACCGTTGGATGACCTCGGATACTTCTGTTTATGAGCCATTTGATCCATGTGGTGCCATATATCAGCGCATGATTGGCTGGAATGATATTTTATGGGATTGCTCCTCCTCTTTTACCTCATTTCCTACAATAATTATCTGCATGCACTATTTCTCCAAGGACAAGTGGAAATAGGTTAAATAGAAAGGTGATGTGTGCAAGAAATAGTAATTTCTTCACATATTTGAGTTATATTGACGGGTGAAATTGGTATATAACAGTCGTCAATAACATGTACATTACTTAGACTATACATATGTATATTAGAAGCACATTAGGAATGGTTCTTTCATAGATTAGCTCTCACTAGGACTACATTATCTCTAGGAGTAGATTGGTTAGGTGTGTGTCGCACTATCCATACTATCAACTCACCCCTATCGTGATAATTACTTAATACCCTATATCTTGATCATAAGAATAGTGTTAACTTTACTTCATCGCTTTCCTTTGGGATAAATATTATATCCTCAGGAATACTCATGGGTGAAATGCTACAACGGTATATTCTGTGCGGTTCCGGATCTCATCTTTTACCGGGAGATGATTTGTGGTGCTAAGGAATATGAACACTAGGGCAACTGCTCTTCCACTACAGGCAGAGCCGGATGATCCACCCGCGATGAGCCCTCAGTCAGAATGCAGACCTTGGGGTCGAACTTCCTACACACAGACGACCATGAAAAACTGCATAAACCCCATCTCGAGTGTGGATGCAAAAGGAGAAGACACCTTACCTCTTCAAACAGTTAAGTATCGCACTCGCCCGACCTTCGGCTTAGAGGACAGGGGAAGGGACTGCTCGACTCCCGTCTTCCTTTTCTTCAAGACCAGTTTGGCGATGTGCCCCCAGTGTCTGCCCCCCGACAGCACCAGACGGTCCATGGACAACAAGAGTACTCGAGGACCAACGTTGTCCACAGGAGTCATCCCAGAAAGGTCTTGCACCCTTGCATCGACCTTTGAGAGGGAGAGCTCGATTTCTGACTCCCTCGTCAGATCCTTGGGGCCCAAGTACTCCCACATTGGGTGTCCTCGAACCCGGAGGGGCTGAATCCATCGCTTCGTGAAAGTGCAAAGGATGTCCATACCAGTGAGACCCGTCTTCTACAGAGCTTCCAGCTAGACGAGGATTAGCCTCAATGAAACCATCTCTTCGTCTGACACCCCGTCGTGCAAGGAGGCTCTAGGTTCTAATGGGTTGTCGGTAAAGCGCGGGAGCCCGGGCACATCATTTTAGATGTAGAACCATCCCTAGTGCCACCCCTTGAGGGACGATGAAAGGAGGACGCTGAAGTAGCACGACTGCTAGTGGCGAAGTTGGACGCAGGCACCATCGATGTCCGAAAGTGGCTGATCCTTGGATAAAGCTCGCATCAAGAAGTAGAACCTCTACAGGTTTAGATCTAGCTCCATCCCCAAGAACACCTCACAGAAGGTGACAAAGATCACCATATGGAGGACACTGTTCGACATGTGTTGGTAAACCTCGACATTGTACTCCTCAAGGAGCCTACTAAGGAAGGGATGCGCCAGAAGACCAAGCCCTCACATATGAAACATGAGGAATGACATGATCTCGTTGTTGCAGGGGTTGCGGATGCCCTCTCCATCGGCAAGTGGGCGGCGTAGGACTCCCGTGCCAAGATCAAACCTTGACTGAAAAGATTGGAATTGCGGTCCAAGTTGGCGCATGATGTCACCCATGCCGATATCACTATGAAAGAAAGGGGAAGAGGAAAGTAGCGACTCTCTCTTCCTAATCTTGCCTTGCCCAATTGCTCAAAGGCTCTGTGTAAGCAATGCAAAAGTAAGGTGGAGGGCACAAGGTCAAAAATAAAAGGGTTGGGAAGAAGCAGACCACGGTGGCTTATAAAGTCGGTGAAGCGACTCGTGCTCTGACCATTGTTAGAGGGGGAAAAACCACTTATGTATCTTCATAATAGGCACCACTTAAATCCATCGAACCGACCTGGATCAAAACCGCACGGTTCTCCTGGGGCGGAATTTGAGTTGAGTGGCATCTCCTAAATTTCCCTGATATGGGCCCTGCATGAGCAAGGTAGGAAAGGTAAGTTTCCTGCCCACTATTCGAGCCTGACCAAGTTTCAGGTTCAAAGGCTGGCCCACAGGGTTTCGAGTCTGCCCAAAAGATCCTAGAGCGAGGGACGGATGATGCGAGATGATCCTTGAGAGACAAACTCAGAGGAATTGAATACCCCCGACATCTCTAAGTTCGTATTCGAGTCCTAGCCCCGCACTGCCTCGGACCTCGAAAGGCCCAGGATCTGTGTGGATGCCACGATCATGACTTAATGAAATGCGGGCACCGAGCCCTGACCAGGACATCCCTGCAGAACAGGGTGAATGGTTTTGATCGCCCTTACAAAATAGAGCGATCGGGTTTCGCTCGGATATACTTGATAGGCAGCTCACCGAGCTCGGGGGCTCGAGCGTCGAGGAAAGCCCCCGGTCAGCTCAACCACTCCATGCCATGAATGGCTCACAGATGGGGAGTGAAGTGGATCAACGAAACAATAGTAATCCGACCCCGATGAAGTGGCACATGGGCTAGGCACGGGGCTTTGGGGTCACAACAAAGGGACACAACCCGCGGCTTGCCTCCCTAAACCCGCGACAATCATAATCAAGATGCCTCCTAACGCATTCACCTTGTTTTATTTCTTTTCAGGAGAAGTATCACATGGCCCAAGCCTCAAGTCAATCATTGGGTTTGCCTAGAGGCTCGGGGCCTACCGAAGGCATTATGTACCTCAACCACCGAAGGGAACGAGTTGACCTTCGTGCTATGGTGTAATACCAAATAGAGATGTGACCCCCGGCCGAGTGTCTGAAACACGCTTCGCCAGCAGACTCAGCTAGCAAGGTTGGGAGCCAGCGCGCCCGTGCACGATCTCAGGCAATGGGCGAGCAGGTGTCCTTCAATGTCGCGTAGGCCACTTGGAGTAGGCATCAACATGACCTAGAAGGTAGGCGCACTCAAGTGACCTCCTAACACAAGGTCAACAAACATGTCTGATGCCCCGTCATAGGCAAAACCATGACGATTCCCGCTAAGATACTATGGCATAGCCAAACATGGAGCATTACTGAGGACAGATAGGGTTGTCACCACCTACTGCTCTTCAATTTGTGGGTCTACAAGATATCCATTGATGCATTCTAACCTAAGCACCATGCTGAAGTTCTAATTTACAACTTTAATCATTTCGAATGCAAAGGTACGACTAGAGCCTCTAATGAATTAAAGCAATGAACCTACAAGTAGCTAAGAAAGCAAACTACTATGAAATAGAAATCAAACTTTTATTGAATTTATGAAAGCTTCTTACTCGATTCCGACAGAACTTCTGTAGAGGTACAAGTGTGGATAAGGGACTTGACAAGCCCAAGCCTCCTCCTCTTCCTAGCTCCTCCTCACTCTCCTTCTACTTGGCTGGTCACTTGGGCAGCACTAAACCTTTAGAGTGGAATTCTAAAATCAAACTTGTGGTGTGTGAAGTGAGGGAGTGAGGGGGGTATTGATACACCAGTTCAGTCAGTTTGGCACCACAATCAGTGTGTGAATTGGTCATTACTGCCATCAGGGAGCCACAAGGAGTCAACACATGTCGATTGACCGAGGAAGGCACCAGGAACGAGTCGGCCAGGCCAGGGGGTCGGCCAACCTGGTCCTGGCCCCTCTCGGCCCGTGCTTTCTCCTAGTCACTGGTCTATGGGCCCGGAGTCCTTCCTGGTGTGAATTGCCATTGGATGCCCTCGGATACATCTGGCAAAGGGTCCATGGATCCATGTGATGCCATGTGTCATCGCCTGATAGGTCGAAGGTAACTTTTTGGATTGCTCCCTCTTTCTTGGGTATTTGGGTCTTAATTCACCTGCATACAAATAGACACTAATATTTGTGGAAATGGTTAGTACTAACCCCTACCACTATGTTCTGTTCTCAATTTTATAATTTTTATGCGGTGAATTGACTATCAGATTTAGCATTTAAGGACTGTCAACAAACTCCCCCACACTTAGTCCTTTGTTCATCCTCGAGTGAAGGCAAGAACAACTAAGTGCTAAGACAAAATAATTTCTACGAGTATGAAATAAGTATTTAAAGTATTTTAACTCATAAATTTCTTAATGAACCCTTTTTGTGGTGTGGCTACCACATCATCTTGGGTGTTTGAGAGGTGGAAAGGTTGAAATACATTTCATCTGAATTTCCTCCTGCTGAAATAACTTTGAAAATTGCTATATTTTGAATGTTCGAAGGATAGTACTTTCTTCCCCTCAATTGGATTCTCTTAATTCACTCATAGTGTTTGAATCCTCACCTTGGCATAATTTTGCCACTTTTGTCCCTACAACTAAATATGGCTTTTTGTGATGTTTGGTAGGGATAAAGAGTAGCGCACTTGGAATCCGTATATTACTAAGTCAAAAATGAGATCTATATGAGAAGACTATGCAATAAAAGCCAATGATGAGGGAAATTCTTGAGCAATCATGGTGACTGATAAATGATGAATGGTGGTGGTAACTTCTATTATCACAATCTTTTTGTGCAAAGATGAAGCATGGCTACTTATTGGCTCTCTCCCTCTCTTTTTTTGAATTCTTTTTGAGAGCTCTGATAGCCATGCCTTCTACTTCTTTTTTGTGCATCCTTTTATTGGGGGAGGATTCTGCAATAATTTTCAGGAGTATCTTTTGATGGTGGGTGGATTAATATCATGGAATATGGTGGAGTGCACAAGAAATTCCTAATCAACGATTTCATGCATCACTCAATAGGGTCAATAGTTTGTCCTAGCAGCAAGTGCTAGTTATGCAGAGGCACTAGGCTAACCTAAGCTAAAGAAAGATGAGTTCCGCAAGCACATGAAAAGTACCGTTGTAGGATTTCACCCAAGAGTATTCCTTAGAGTATCGTATTTATGTTATCCCAAAGGAAGGAAACGGAAGAGTGGCAAGATCACAAGAAGAGTAGGGAGTTCTAGTAAGGAGTCCAGTAGGACGGGTAAATGATGTAGTGGGGATAGTGTGACACACACCTAAGCATTCTACTTTAAGGGGTAAAAATGTCCTGTGGAGGTCAAGTTAGAGATGAAGTTATTCCTATTATGCTTTAATTACTCATATACGTAGCCTATTAGTGTACACATGAGTATGCTAACGAAGAATACTTGGGCTTAGTGGTCCAACATATCGAGTATAGGTTTACCCCTGACAACATCAGGACAATTCTCGCCTCGAGCCTGTGGCGTAGCCGAACATGGGAGATTATGAAGGACGGACAGGGCTGTCACCACCTGCCGCCTACTCCTACAACCTGTTGATCTACGAGACATCCAACGCTACTTAACTATCTAAGCACCACACTTACATGTTAAGTAAATATCTTAATAGTCCAGATGCAAATACCATCTTAAGGTAATGACTAGCCTAAACATCGTTGAACCAATGTTGGGACCAAGCACTAACATATTCTTATTAACATAATCATATTTATACCTAATTAGACTATAGTGTTGGTGTATAATGTTCATGATAACATCATATGAGCATTATGACTAGACCATAATAAAATCTACACCTAGCACATACATGGACTCCACAATCAAACAAGAGACGCTTTCTCTAAGTTCATAAATAAATAAAGACTAATAATATTATTATGATAAAGCATACAGTCACAAAATAAAGAAAAGATACGTGAGCCATACCTTTTCCAATTTGGACTTGGGACTAGAGGCTCCTCTGTACAGCCTAACCTTCACTAAGGAACTAGGAGGGCACTAGTGTAATACAAGAGAGAATGCTTGAGTGGTGTGTGTGCGAAGTGAGGCCCCCCTATTTATACAAGGAGTAGAGGCGGTTCCTGCCACCAAAAGCGCGTGAATCAGTCACCACTAGCTTCAGGGCACCACAGGAGAGCGCTGCACATCGATTGACCGCGTTTGGCACTAGGACCTAGTCGACCGAGCCAAGGGGTCGACTGACCTGGTCCTGCCCCCCCACCCCCCCGGTTGCGCTTTCTCCTGGTGGCTGACATGTGGGTCCATGCCTCATCCCCGCGTCAATCGACATTGGATTTCCTCGAATACGCCTGGTAATGAGTCCATGGATCCATGTGATGCCACATGTCGTCGCTTGATTGGTTGGGGTAGCACTTTTCAGATTGCTACCCTCAGTCTTTATCAATTTTGCATAAAAACTCTTGCATGCACTATTTCTCAAACTCCCCCAAGCTTACGGTCAAAATTGGTATATAACGATCGTTAACAAACTCCCCCAAGCTTACCCTTCGCTCGTCTCGAAGCAAAGATAAAGTCTTAGGTTGTTGATCATGAGTTGCTACAATGTCTTATCCTTCAATATTACCAAGTGCACAATAGAATATTCTACCTTGTATTTAATAAATTGACTATGGTACCTCACCCCTTTTCCAAGTCATTGTGGGGCTTATGCCTCATCCTTTTCTTGGGTGCTTGAAGGATAGAACAGTAAAGTGAGCACACATCACCTGATGCTTAAGTCCCACTCAAATTTTCAAAGAGTTTCAAATGGTATTTGAATTTAAGTTACTCAAATGATGCTCTCAATCACTCCTATGTGGGAAGTGGTATTTATATCCTTACCAAAGGCAATGCCTTTCTTGTCCTACATCTAAATGAGGCTTATATGTGGAGCTTGGTAGGGATCAAGAGTAGGCATATTTGCAACACATCTATTGCTAAGTCAAAAGAGTAAGCCTTAGGAGAAAACAAATCATACTTTTTATTAAAATTTGTGCAAGTGTGATGGAATATTTGTGGAGTGGAAATATGAAGATGACTCCTTTGTATGCAATCTCTTTATTGTGAGGATGAAACATGACTACTTATTATCTCTTTGTTTTCTCATGCTCTTGTACTTGAGCATGTATTTTTATTTTTCTTTTCTTGTAGCTATGTCTTCTACTCTTTTTTCTAAATATTTTAAAGAGAGTATTATGCATGGAAATCATGGAGTATCTTTTGATGGTGGAATAGTATGATAGAATTTTGCTAACTTCTAGTGTAGAAGTTTAGCATGTGCTCGTGCAATCTTGATCTTAAAGGCATTAAAGGATCCTCGCATAGGTCTCTACTAGTTTGACTAGACTCAATGTGAAGACAAATAACATATGCATGGGGTTTATCAAATTTGAATCTTCATATGGCTCTGGTGGGAATTTCAATCAAATGAGGAAGTTCCATTTTAGATTTTCTAAGAAAAATCAAGGTTCACTTTTAACTAGGATATTAACATCTCTCATCACTATATCATATCTAACAACAACCTAGAATTGGACTTAGCTTTTCCTACCCACAAATTTCAAGTTTTAAGGCAAGAATATTCTAAACCAATATACGCAATACTTGGAGAACACTAAGTTGTATACAAGGGACTAGGGAAAATAAAACAAAGCAACTATTCATCATCTCAACTTAAGCAAAGTAAATAAATAATCTTACCACACATCTCTTATTTTATTATCCTAACCTATACTACATTATTTTTCTGGATGCAAATGATGTGGAAAGAAAGAAATGAAATAATGGAATGTAAATGGGGTGTGATACAAGTTACCTCAAGTTGGGGTCCTCCCCCAAGCTTGTTCTTATCAATCTCCATGATAAGGGTTGAACCCTTGATGACAGAAGTAGGCCATGAGGTCGTCCTGTTGTTGTTGCAGCGTGGTGTTGACGTCACTGAACTGTGTGTCAATTTGTTGCTGCTAATCGTGAGTACCTTGGATGTGGTATTGAAGTGTGTTCAGTATGTCACCCGTCCTCACTTCAAGGTCTCCCATCCTTTGAGTATGTTCCACCATTCCTTGGCCAATGTCATGAGAAACTCGGCCTGAAAAGGAATGACGTGTACTCATCGGTGGTGGAGGCACGCTACTAGATCTTGAGTTGGAATCGTAAGGGTCCCATCTCCCTCCGGTGGTAGTCCACTTTTGCCACGATGATCCTCCGGCCTCATACATTTGAGGTTGGGTCCAACCGGGCGCATCACACGTCGGCGGGTGTCGCGGCGACATCTCCATGGCTGCTCCTTGTGAACGTCTTCTTGTGACCCTGCCAGTAGCATTACTCCTATGAACCTCTTCGATAGGTTGAAGAGCAATGGTTAGTTTCTGATATTTATATAAATAAAAATTTGGGTTAGGTAACATAATTTCATTTATATATCCAGGATAGAAAAACACTAAGGATCCATCTAGATCATGTTTAAGAGTTTGTCCTTGGACTACATAGTCCTCATCTATCAAGTAGAGGCTTGTTGAAATATATTCAATTGACATTTTCTAAAGCCCCTACTTTCATAGAAATGCGGGTAATGAATGATGTACATTCAATTGAACCCGTCATTTTAGTGTTTTCTAACCATTGTGACATTGTAGCTTTGATAGGAGCAATTCTAATTTTTCTAACCATGGAAAAAAAGATCCTAAGTTCATCTTTGCGCACAATCCTAACATCTCCTATAGGAAATATAGTCATAGCCACCCATCTATGCGTGAAGCGTATAGTAGGATTTTGCAAGCGTCTATTCCTAGGACTCCTACATGTTCCCTCACTAGTCAATTCTTGTCAAAAACTTTGTTTATTAAATTTAGACAAAGTGTCTAAATCTATTAAACAATGTCTATGGAAGCCTAGGATTTCACTAAATTCTTTCCATGGGATAATGTATTCTTTTCGAAAAACCTAAAAGAAATACCTTCAAATCCTAATTTACGGCTGCATAGGAATTGAATAAAGAGTAGGCGTGAACCTTCCTCATCTATTTGAACAAAATTATCCCATCCTAGTGCATGCCAAATGGTAAAGAATTCAGAATCCATACATTTTTTGGAGAGTAGTGCCAGATCATAGGCCTCGTGTGAGCGAACTCATGACCTCGGAAGAGGTTGTAGGCTTGTCATTCAACATCGTGCTTCAAGTCGTGATCGTCGTTGTTGAGAAGGAGGAGTGGAGCATCTACGATACCTATGTGCTAAATACACTGGCAATTCTGTTAAACGTGAAGAATATCACGCAAAGTTTTGAATATACTTGATAAACACACTTTGCACTGTCCGAACTTTTGCTGGACATGACCTGCACGTGTTTTACATTCTGGATTCCAAACTTTTCTTGTATAATGCATAGCGGTTATTTTGGACTGTCGGAACTTTCTATATGCTGAAATAATCATGTGGCTGCTATGTTTTTCATTTGCAATGTTTCAAACTTGCATTACACTTATGGGAAGATTTGTTTAGTACTTTTGTAATAAGTTTTTGATGTGTTTTGACTGATCATGGTGGACATTATCTTGCTATGTTTGCAACAAGTTGATGTGAGGTTCTCACATAAGGTGTTGTGGTTATCGGACTAATGTGAGTCAAGTCAAAGACTTGTGCTCGGAAGAATTGGTTGTTTGTTCATGTGCGGGTGTTACTTGAGTTCAAGACATGGCTGGTGACGGGATCCATTGAACTAGTCTTAGGGAGAAGATGAGGTTCAACAACCAAGTTCGGGAGGAATTGTGTTTGAGTTGATCGGGAGGTCACGCAGCATGTATGGGTCAAGAACAATGGATATGAAGGTATCGTGGATGTTGTTGGAAGGTGTTTGCACGTGTGTAAGGAGTGCATGGACGTGGAAACATGGTTCCAAGGTGTGATGAAGAGAAGTGACGTAAGGAATTGGTCGGAAAGGTCCAACCGGGTGGATTATGCTTCAGGCTGCGGCTGAGGTGGTTATTGTTCGTTTATGGAAAGTTTCGAGTTTGTTTTGGTTAGATTTCATGTGGGTCATGAAGTTGAGTTGTTTTAGGAATGTTTAGGACATTCCTAAGGTGTTTGTAAGTCTTAAGATTGCTTGTATCTGTGTATAGAAGAGTCTTGAGCAGTGATGGAAAGTTTCTGCTGAAACCGAGTAGGATTAGAGTCCTAGTCTGGATTGGGTTGGCCTTAGGGCTGGTAATAAAAGCAAGGGAAGTCAGAGCTCAAGGAGAGACTACTTTGGGCTGTTCCTCTTGTGTTTCATCAATAAAATTTGTAGTTTAAAGGAACTTTTGTGCCTTGTTCGTCCGACTTGTTTCAGATAAGTTTTTCTCGTCGAGTTTCTGCACAGCACTACATTGTGTTGGTATTTTTATCATAACTCGAGTTTTACAGATGCAATTGACGTGATTATTTTTGGGTTGTCTTCACAACTTGATTATATATCATTTATGAAAATATCACGTTCATTGGATTTGTGGTTTCTGATCTACACGAGTATCTTTACAGTGTTGCAGATCTGATTTGTTTACTCGGATAGAACAGATTGACCCTTGTTTGATCTTTTGATCATATGAGTTTTTGTTGACGGATTTTCTTGATTCTCATTATGACATCTTTGTAACTTGATTCTTCACAATCTATGTTGGTTTTGTTATGATTGATCACATTTAGATTCGTCGCACACATTATTTCTTTAACGGATCGTTTTTCTGCCAAGGGGTTTTTGTTGCTTCTGCTAAAAAATTTAAATCTACCATTCACCCCCTCTAGTA
This sequence comes from Tuctoria greenei, assembly GCA_036927565.1. NCBI lineage: Eukaryota > Viridiplantae > Streptophyta > Magnoliopsida > Poales > Poaceae > Tuctoria > Tuctoria greenei. Next base: position 218,426,530 of record JAYESD010000001.1, on the reverse strand, counting down.
AATTTTCATGTGCTCTTCGATCCTACAATTGGTATCAGAGCCACGATGCTCTAATCTTTATAATTTGCACGTGTTTTGACTAGTCATCATGAAAAAATACTCCGCAAAACCATGTGTGTTTAGTGGCATTGATTTTCGGGTTTGTAAGGCATGTGTGAAGGCTTTCATCTAGACGGGCTTCGCAATATGGGAAAATGTGTACAAGCCTTACGATGTGCCTCCAAACAATAAAGTCACGGCTATGAACATGAGAGATGTCGACAACAATAACAAGGCTCACAACTTGATCATACAAGGATTGACTCAAAGAGACTTCGATCGTGTTGCTCACCTCCGATCATCGTACGATGTGTGGAAGGCACTTTGTAACTACCACGAAGGATCCAACACGATCAAGGAGGTAAGGCAAGGTTTGTTCAAGAAAGAAGACATGCGCTTTGAGATGCAACCAGGTGAGTCCATCGACGACTTATTTGCTCGCTTTAATAAAATTCTCAGCAACTTGCGTAGCGTTAATGTTAATTTTTCAGAAGATGAGAATGCTAGGCAATTACTAAGTGCTTTAGACATGTCAATTTGGGAGATGAAAGTTACATCTATTCGTGAATCCACTGTCATGAGTACACTTACATTAGATGTGCTATATTCTAAGTTAAAAACTCATGAAATTGACATAATCTCATGTAAGAATCCCAACAAGTCTCTTGCATTTGTATCACAACGTGACATGCCTATCTCTAGTCAATCTTCGTCATGTGGTACACTTGCTTTGCTGTTCTCTCTAACCTTTGAACATATTGAAGAGTTTTTAGAGAACGAGCTAGTACTTTTTTCTACTCGATTCTCAAAAGCATTGCAAAATGTGAGAACTCGAAGAAGAGGAAGTGGTGTTTCTCAACGATGCTTCAAATGCGGTGAGTTTGGACATTTTTGTACAAATTGCCCTAACCTTTCGGGTTCTACTCCCTGTAATGAGAAGCAAGCAAAATTCAAGTCCTCCTCTACAAACAACAACAACAAGAAAAGGGTTTTATAGGTCGCCAATTGGTAAACACCTTTGTCTCCGAACTTCAAAAACCTTGCTCGAGGTATGTAGACATCGGAAGTGACAAAGATTAAGAGAATTTGGCAAATACGCGCTTCATAAAGGCAACTCAAGATCAAGTATGGAGGAGGCAGAACACAATAGCGATGATGAAGAGGTATGTCCCACTGGCAAAGAAATGTGTAACACCCTCATTTTCATCCATCATGCATTGCATACATTCTTATATGTTTAACATTAAGCAACACAAAAAAGAACAAGTTTCAAATGAATTAGAACCAAAACATCAATTAAATCTTGTACCAGTGCGGACTTGTCCGGTTTGGACCCCGGACTAGTCCAGTTTGCCCTCTCTTGACTCTCCGGAGTTGTCCGCTCTTGCTACAGATTAGTACGATTGAGTTTCTGTTGTTGTCCGAACTTTTCCATTGTTGAGTTCGGACTAGTCCGTTCCTAGCTACCAGAACTTTTCGGAGTTGTCTGGTGGATCCCTCTTTTGATCCGGTTTTTAGAAATTTGATCAAGCCTCCGGACTGGTCCGGCCTATATCTGACTTGTCCATTTTGCTTTCTGGACAAGATTAGACTTGTCTGGACTTCAACCGGGCTTGTCTGTTCAAGTCTCTATTCCCGATCGGACTAGTCCAACCCCTAGCAGACTTGTCCAGTGTGCTCGACTCGAATTCAGTTTTTCCTCCATGATGTGTTATTGGGTTTCTGCCTTAATTGGGCCCAAGAACATTGTTTCCAACCTCTGTGGAGCCCATGTGGGACCCCACCCCGTCCTCCACCGCCTTAAACTCGAAATCCATCAAACGCTACAACCTCTACCTCTGTTTGAACACCCCACCACCCCAACTTTTCATCCCTTTGTCACAATTGAAGAAACTCCAAACCCTAGTTCGTGGGAGCCGCCGTCAAGAGGAGTTCGCTGCAGGGAGAAGAAGGAAAAGGGAGGAAGGAGGAGTATCAACCAAGATCTTCATTGCCACTGCGATCTTCATCATCAATCCTTCATTGTCGTCAATTCTCCACCAATTCTTCGTCTCCTTCGATCTCAACATAGAATTCTTGAATTCTCGACCCTTGAGTTGTTGCATTCACAGTAATTACCTTAGATCATCTTTCTACGTCAATCTTGGTCCCATAATTCAACTCAAACCATGCTCTAATTGAAAACTTGCCAAAAAACCCTAGACAATGGACTTGTCCGACCCGATAGCAGACTAGTCCGATTTCCTCCTTGTACCAGAACAGACTTGTCCGGTCCAAGTACGGACTAGCCGGTCTTCCTGTTCTGAAAATTCCTAGATCTTCTTAAAACAATCTCCGAAATGACTTGGAACTTGTTCTAACATGTAATATTTAATTTTCACTAGTTAATAAGCAATGATATCAACCTAATAACATGTTTTACCACATAATTGCATTAATCATGCATGTCATGGCATATTGAGTAATATATGAGCATTTATTGATTGTAATGCTTTCTTTGCATGTTTGTCGCACGAAATAGAAGGTGTTGCTCTAGAGGGTTTCTATCGAGGACCTACAGCACCAGAACTTTGAAGCTTTTGATCCTAACCAATCTCAAGAACAAGGCAAGTGTCCTTGAACATTTAATCCTGTTTTTAAATGTTTTGTTTGCAAAACTGCATGCTTGTGTCAATTTAATGGGAAACCAAGATAGGTGTTTACTAGACTTGTCTAACCATCCTTGTCGCTTGGGTTACATTGTAGAGAGTTGGAAATGGTATTTTACCTTTTTGCTTTGTTCTAATTAATTGGGATGGGAAAACAACCAAATGACTCAATTATGATTAATGAACTTATGGATGATGAGAATCGATGAATTTGGTTAATTGGTAACATGGAACTTGGGAGATTTAAGCAAGCTTGGTTTACGGATTGGGTTGGATGATATGGTGGTTTGCTTGAGGACCAGTTCATGCGAGAATATGCCAGGACAACAGTGCCACCACAAGGCCATGTATGGGTGCGGCTTAGCCAATTAATTAGGTGTATTGCCAGCATTGTTCGGATAGTTTGGGGGAGCGGGGAACTGGAGTCGGTTGGGTTTGCAATAGTGGCGGGACTGCCCTGGGATCCGAACGGTACAAGAGGGGGCCCTTGGTTGGATGTGCTCAGTTGCAGGCATCACCACCGGTGAAACCTTAGTGGATTTGAATATGCTAGCAGTCCCTTTGTAAAGGCTATTTTGTGATCTCTTGTCCATACACCTAAGGAAGTGTAATTGGCATAAGGGAGTTTCTTCGCCGATGAGTGACGAAATCACAAACTTGTGGGTAAAGTGATACAACCTCTGTAGAGTGTTAAAAAACTATCATGATAGTCGTGCTCCCTATTAAGAGCACCTGGATAACCTACATGATTAGAGTTGAAATTGGGAATTGGGATGGTTTAGTTATGGTTTGAGTTTGGTATTGGTTATGGTTATGGATTGGATGGTAATAAATGGTCATAGTTATTGATGATGGTAAGAATCTGGTGAATGGATGATTAATAGATGATGGATTTGTATTATGAATTATTATTTTTATTTGGGATATGATGGGATTAATTCACATAGACATTGTAAGATGTTTTTCACATGTTTTAAATATACTTTTCAGCAAATAGCCATTATTTATTATCATTCCTTGTTTAAGCTACATGTAATTATTTTCCTACACTTGTTGAGTACGACATGTGCTGACCCTTGCAATCCGCCTCACCAAAAGTTTCAAGTGATATTTGGGAGTACCCTGAGGATAACGCAGAGTACTAGGTTGTGTGCTGCTGTGGACTTGATTGTAGTGTTCCTTGGTGCCGCGCTATCTCCTATGCTTAGTTGCTTAGCTTAATGTTTAGATTATTTTCGCTGCATTAGTTTAAAAACTATTAATAATGATCATTAGAGTTGTAATTTGAGGATTATTTGAAAATTGTAATAAAGTACCTTTTTAATTAACTTGTGTTGTGGTAATTTTTATATATCGTTTGTGATGCACTCGTGTATGTGTGATCAACGTCCTGGGCACACATATGTGTCGTACTTGTTTTTTTCGGATCCGGGTGTCACAAATTGGTATAAGAGCCACAGGTTGACTGTAGGACGCAGCCTAGATAGAATGAACACTTTAGAACTTACAGGAACACTCAGGGATCGTTTTTGTTTGTTAGTGTGATGATTGCTATGTAATGCTTGCTTGTGTGCTTAGTAGAGGATTGTGGGATGCTAGCGCTTGCCACATCCATATAGGCTAGTATAGGTAGTTGCTTAGTTTCATACTTCTTGATGCATGTAATTGGGGATTCGTTTTGTCTCTCTTTCCATCTCGCTCAACCTCTACATCAATGGAAGATTGGCTATAGAAGCACAATGGAGTAATTCAGTGTGCCACCAAGACCGTGCAATTGACAATGATGAGGGAGTCAACCTTCAAAATTGATGCGTCATAGTAAACATTGAGGGACATAATGCAACATATTCAGCAACATATTTAGCAACGTGTTCAGCAATGTGTTCAAGAACTTGCTTTGTGTGATGTATGCCAAAAAGTCAAAGCTGAACATAAAAGGCAAGCTGGACTATTGCAGCAATTAAAGATTCCGGAATGGAAGTAGGAAGAAGTTATTATGGATTTCATAGTTGGATTACCTCGCACTTCGGCAGGTTATGACTCGATATGGTTTATTGTGGATCGCTTGACGAAGCCAGCTCATTTCATTCTTGTCAAGACCAAGTATACGGCTGCACAGTTAGCTGAGTTGTACATGGAGAAAGTTATATGCCGACATGGAGTGCCCAAGAAATAAGGTCCAAATACTTGGTTCATGCCGACCTGATGTGTTGCAAGAAGCTGAAATGCAGGTTCAGGCAATTCACGAAAATTTTAGGACTGCTCAATCAAGACAAAAAGGCTATGTGGATAATAGGTGAAGAAACTTAGCCTCTGAAGTCGGAGACTTTGTATATCTCAAAGTGTCACCTATGTGAGGTCATAAGTGATTTAACGTCAGAGGCAAGTTGGCACCTCACTATATTGGACCATTCAAGATTTTGGACAAACATGGAGAAGTGGCATATAAGTTGGAGATGCCAACACATCTTTCTGATGTTCATGATGTGTTCCACATTTATTAGCTCAAGGAGTGCTTAAGGGTACCGGAAGAACAAGTGCCAATGGAAGAATTAGAATTAGAGACAGATTTGACTTATGTCGAGCAACTGGTGAAAATCTTGAAAACAAAGGAGAGAGTCACAAGAAACAAGATAATTCGATGGTGCAAAGTGCAATGGGAGCATCATACAGAATCGGAAGCAACTTGGGAGGTGGATGAAAACCTCAGGAGAGAATTTCTCTATCTCTTTCCTTCTACGTCAAATCTCGAGGGCGAGATTCATTATAAGGGGGTAATTTTGTAACACCCTCATTTTAATCCAGCATGCATTGCGTACATTCTTACACATGTTTAACATTAAGAAACAAAAAAGGAACAATTTTAAAATGAATTAGAATCAAAACAACATTTAAAATCTTGTATCAGTGCGGACTTGTCTGGTTTGGACCCGAACTAGTCTGGTTCTGCCTTCTGTTGACTCTATGGACTTGTCCGCTCTTGCTGCGGATTAGTACGATTGAGTTTCTATTGTTGTCCGAACTTGTCCGTTGTTGAGTACGGAATAGTCCATTCCTAGCTACTGGAACTTTTCGGAGTTGTCTGGTGGATACCTCTTTTGATCTGATTTTTAGAAATTTGATCAAGCCTCCGGACTTGTCTGTCCTATACCGTACTTGTTCGTTTTGCTTTCTAGGCAAGATCGGACTTGTCCGGACTTCAACCAGACTTGTACGTTCAAGTCTCTGTTCCCGATCGGACTAGTCCAGCCCCTAGCGGACTTCTCCAGTGTGCCCGACTCGGATTCAGTTTTTCCTCCATGTTGTGTTACTGGGTTTTTGCCTTAATTAGGCCCAAGAACATCATGTCCAACCTTTGTGGAGCCCATGTGGGACCCCACCCTGGCCTCCACCGCCTTAAACTCGATAACCATCAAACCCTACCACCTCCATCTCTATTTAAACACCCCACCACCCCAACTGTTCATCTCTTTGTCACAATTGAAGAAACCCCAAACCCTAGTTCATTGGAGCCGCCGTCAAGATGAGTTCACCATTGGGAGAAGAAGGAGAAGGGAGGAACGAGGAGGATCAACCAAGATCATCGTCGCCGCTGCGATCTTCATTATCAATCCTTCATCGTCGTCCATTCTTCACCAACTCTTCATCTCCTTCGATCTCGATGTCGAATTCTCAACCCTTGAGTTATTGAATTCATGTCTAACCATCCTTGATGCTTGGGATACATTGTAGAGAGTTGGAAAGGGTGTTTTACCTTTTTGTTTTGCTCTAATTAATTGGGATGGGAAAACAACCAAATGACTCAATTATGATTAAGTGAAATTATGGATGATGACAATCGATGAATATGGTTAATTGGTAATATGGGACTCGGGAGATCTAAGCAAGCATGGTTTGTGGATTGGGTTGGATAATATGGTGGTTTGCTTACCTTGGATCTAAGGACCGGTTTATGCGAGAATATGCCAGGACAACAGTGCCACCACAAGGTCATGTATGGGTGCAGCTTAGCCAATTAATTAGGTGTATTTCCAGCATTGTTCGTGTCGTTTGGGGGAGCAGGGAATAGGATTCGGTTGGGTTTGTAATAGTGGCAGGACTGATAAGGAGGTTTAGGCCCGATCTTCTGATAGGTGAGGATAAGTCGATTGAGGTGGAGATCTCGATGTTGATGATCTGAGGCTCTCGAGTAGAATACGAAAAAACTCTGCAATCACTACACCACTACTTCGTTGGTTATCAACCGTGATGCTCATGATTTACCTCGTCAAGAAGACTAATCCCTACAAGTGCAATCGAGAACACAAGCAAGAACATAGAAGACACGATCTGAGATCGCGAAGATAGAGTTTTAAAAACCGTAGAACAGTGAAATTATTAATCTAAGCAAAACTCAATTGTTCATGGAAGCTAATGTGGAGTATATATATGTGGGAGGACGTCCAAGGGGGTGTTGGAGTCGTGACCTAACCCTAAGACACGAAAATAAGAGATGTAGACTTGATACAAGGCCCAATGGCCCAATACGGTGGCGCAACACCCTGATAGATTCTGAACTCAATTTTGTTTCGACGATTCCCTTCGACTCCCTGGAAATTTTGACATAGGACCAGCGGCATTGGCAAGGCTATCCTCTCCCCTTTCCATTCATATGTAGAACATCCAAAACGGAGATCGTATGCGTCCTGGGCGTCCGTCTTGGTGTGAACTGGTTCTGGACTTTGAGTTGGACACGATTTTGAGTTGTGCTCAGTTTCCATCTTCTTTAAACGTATTCTCTGGTCCTCCACATCCCTAAGACTTCCTCCAAGTACTCCTTGAACCTCTTTGTGGATCCTAATAACAATTAAATCATTAGGTAGCAATCTATTCTCAAAAACATATAAGGAAACATATAAGACCGAGCTCACCTCTGAAATTAATTATTATGTGTGAACTCTATTGATTGCATCTTGTATGTTTAATGGAATGTTGTTTGTATCTATAGAAGTGATGTCCTCATCATCCTCCCCTTCTTGAATTGGAGTCATCGTCGACTCAAGTTCATCTTCTTTCATTTGTTTGTCCAAATGTGTAATGCCATCAAATCTTCTTGTATGCATGAAAGGAGGCCAAGGTGGTCGTCGACATAGTGCACCATCTTGATCTTGTCCATCAGGTAAGAGCGCACAATCACTTGAGCCAGGATTCTAAATAAATAAACATTGTGTCATGTTTGTAGGTGCAATGATAATGTGCATGATCTCGTTATTCTCCCCTTCTTTATGACAAGTCATCCTCGACTTGCTCTTATGCCTAGGAAAGAGGCTTTTGGGGATAGTATGAGCGCTGTCCATATTGCACAACCGTAGTGAACAATGCTTCTCTTTTATTTTTTGTCCCCGCTGCAAGGAAAAAATACTAGAAAAACTTGATAAAGTATTATTAGCATTAGTGCATTCATTTACTTTATCAAGTTGTTGTAGCACAAAAGGAGCTTGCACATTTGAACATATGCAAACTTTATGCACCATAAACATACCACTACGTTCATATTTTCCTATAGCATGAAAAGTATTTATTGTCAACAAAGGTAATTCAGTTTTAAAAAATATTCTTCTGTCTACAGTATCTCGATCACAAAGAGTATCAAATTCAATATAACCCAAAGTATTTAGTGAAGACACCAATTTCAGCTCCTCATTTTCAACAGTAATAGGAATCAAATTATTAATTTCTGGACAAGTAGGTGAATCCAAAACAGAATCATCAAGTTCACTAACTTGTTTTCGCATAGGTAGAATACTGTTATCAGCACATAATTCTTTCTTAGCGCAAGGATCAGCAGAAAAATCAGCATATGTCAATGGTGTATTAATAAAAGATTCTACTAGTTGCTCCTCGACAATAGCATGATTGGTAGGAAAATTCAGAACATCTAAAATTTTTTCACCTTCAACAAGTGTGTTGTGATATTTGTTACCTTTATTCTGATTTTCAGCAGAAAGTTTAGATGTATTATGGGTTGATTCATCAAACAATTCAGAAGAGTTGTTCAACACCTTCTCTTTTGCATTGTTTCTTGTGGAAGGAGTAGTGGAGGTAGCCTGAAGATCATGTGAAGTCTCGATTGGTGTATGATCCAAATTTGCCAATCTTACCTTTCTTCATGCTTCCCTCTTGTCTAGCAGCTCCAATATTCTATCCACCAGATTATGGAATTCTGCATTGTTTTTGGTGAACACCTCCGTAATATCATTCATCATGTTACACAATCAGGCATTTGAAATTCTATCACCATTATTTCCTGCCATTGTTAGTAGTACAAAAAAGACAACAGGACGATGTTATCCCTATCAACTACAAAGGATGATGACAAAGTGGAAGTAGAATCACACACTCTCAATCGTCTTACCACGCTCTTACAAGTGTTCTTACCGACACTGCAGGTGGCAAACGGTGGCCGGAGTGAAAAACCAATGAAGCATTGGGTGATTGCAAAAGGTACATGTTCTTCTCAAGAGAAAGTGGAGCTTGGATGTCACTTTATATGTAGCAAGGACTAGCAATAATGCAATTAGATAGTAAAGTTGAATAAGTGTCCAAAGTACTTGTCAAAGTTGCTTGCCTAAATGTGTTCCTAGTAATTCAAGCTAGCAAGACAAAAAACAAAACTATAGGACACATGGATGCAAGCACTTCCGTTTTTATTTTTCTTTGTTTTTCTTTTCTCTTTTTTTGTGCGGCTTTTGTATCCTGCTTTTTGCACTTGACTTTTTCTTTTGTCTTCTTTGTTTTTTTATTTTCAGAATGTGCTGCAAAAGAAGAACACAATGCAAAGCAATCAAAGATATCTCGTAGGTCTGTTATAGATATTCTGCTCAATCTTTTAAGGACAATTAAGCACCTTTAGAGGCCTCAAATCTAAAAACTTTGAACAGTAAGATTATAGATCTATTTTTCCTCTTTAATTTCAGTATATTGAAGACCTATTTTGGATCATAACAATAGGAGGTATTGCCCTTGAAATACAGATTATTTAGAATTTATAGGTCAATAACAGATTCGAATCTAATGAAATTGCAACCTCCATAACTCTACTAAAGTTATAGAGAACTTCTTAAGCTTTCCAAAAAGTACAAGAACACCAAAATCCGAGTTCGTATGAGCGAGATATTATGAAAATACCTAACTGGACAGAGATGAATCTAATCTAGACGTGATGACGTGATTCAAAAGGATGAATCAACACAATGCAAAACTCAACCTAAGACCAAAAACACTTTCTAAACCAGCAATATTACTCAACCACGGACACAAAATCAACAAAACCAAACTGAAAACAAAAGTTTTAAAAGGCTCAATGTGGTTTGGACAAAGTAATGAATAGATCTACCAAACTGCAAGTTTTTTGTGGCTTTTTTTGAACTCTAGGTATGAAAAACAAAACTAATGTAATGGATATATGAATTACAAAATGGGTAACCTGGAAATATGATATCAATTGATGATGAGGTTTAGGCCCAATCTTCCGATAGGTAAGGATAAGTCGATTGAGGTGGAAATCTCGCCGTTGAGGATCCAAAGCTCTCGAGTAGAACACGAAAAACCCCTGCAATCACTATACCACCGCTCTGTTGGTTATCAACCATGATGCACATGATTTACCTCGCCAAGAAAACTAATCATACAAGTGCAACAGAGAACACAAGCAAGAGCGTAGAAGACACGATCTGAGATTGTGAAGTTGGGGTTTTACAAACCGTAGAACAGCGATATTATTAATCTAAGCAAAACCCAATTGTTCATGGCAGCTACTATGGAGTATATATAGGTGGTAGGACGCCCAAGAGGGTGTTGGAGTCGTGACCTAACCCAAGGACACGAAAATAAGAGATGTAGACTTGATACAAGGCCTAATGGCCCAATACGGTGGTGCAGCACCCTGATAGATTCTAAACTTGATTTTGTTTCGACGATTCCCGTCGACTCCACAGAAAGTTTGACATGGTACCAGCATCATTGGAAAGGTTATCCTCTCCCCTTTCTGTGCACATGTAGAATGTCCAAAACGGAGATTGTATGTGTCCTGGGCGTCCGTTTTAGTGCAAACTAGTCTTGGACTCCGAGTTGGACACGATTTTGAGTTGGGCTCGGTTTCCATCTTCCTTAAACGTATTCTCTGGTCCTCCATGTCCCTAAGACTTCCTACAAGTACTTATTGAACCTCTCTATGGATCCTAATCACAATTAAATCATTAGGTAGCAATCTAATCTCAAAAACATATAAGAAAATATATAAGAACGAGCTCACCTCTGAAATTAATTGTTGTGTGTGAACTCTATTGATTGCATTTTGTATGTTCAATGGAATGTTGTTTGTGTCCATAGAAGTGATGTCCTCATCACAGACTGCCTTGGGATCCGAACGGCACAAGAGGGGGCCTTTGGTTGGATGTGCTCAATTGCAGGCATCACCACCAGTGAAACCTTAGTGGGTCTGATTATGCTGGTAGTCCCTTTGTAAAGGCTATTTTGTGATCTCTTGGCCATACACCTAAGGAAGTGTAATTGGCATAAGGGAGGTTTCTTTAGTCGCCGACGGGTGATGAAATCAGGATCTTGTGGGTAAAGTGATACAACCTCTGCAAAGTGTTATCATGATAGCCGTGCTCCCGGTTAAGAGCACCTGGATGACCTACATGATTAGAGTTGAAATTGGGAATTGGGATGGTTTAGTTATGGTTTGGGTTTGTTATTGGTTATGGTTATGGATTGGATGGTAATAAATGGTCATAGTTATTGATGATGGTAAGAATCTGGTGAATGGATGATTAATGGATGATGGATTTGTATTATGAATAATTATGTTTATTTGGGATATGATGGGATTAATTCACATAGACATTGTAAGATGTTTTTCACATGTTTTAAATGTACATTTCATCAAATAGCCATTATTTATTATCGTTCCTTGTTTAAGTTACATGTCATTATTTTCTCACACTTGCTGAGTACGACATGTGTTGACCCTTGTGATCCCCCCACCAAAAGTTTTAGGTGATATTTGGGAGTACCTGAGAATAATGCAGAGTACTAGGCTGTGTGATGCTGTCGACTTGCCTGTGGTGTTGCTTGGTGCGGCGCTATCTCCTTTGCTTAGTTTGCTTAGTTGAGCTTAGTGTTTAGATTGTTTCTGCTGCATTAGTTTCAAAACTATTAATAATGATCATTGGAGTTGTAATTTGAGGATTATTTGAAAATTGTAATAAAGTACCTTTTTAATTAACTTGTGTTGTGGTAATTTTCTATATATCGCTTGTGATGCACTCGTGTATGTGTGATCAACGTCCTATGCACACATATGCATCGCACTTGGTTCATTTTTTATACCAGGTGTCACAAAATGTGTGATGCTATTTCTCGTGCCACTGTTATACTTAAGAAAAAGGACAAAAAACTTAGGGACAATGCTATCAAAATTGAATCACTAGACTCTGAAATTAATCATTTAAAAACTTTAATTCCTAGTGATTATTCTTATTTCTCATGTGAGATTGTATATGAACAATTGTCCTCTTTAAGAAGTGTGCACACCTCCACACTTGATAAACTTGAACTTGAAATTGAAAAGAACAAAAATCTTGCTGCACTTAATGATAAAAACATAAAAGATGCTAGTTGTTCTACAATTGATTTGCATTGTTCTACTTGTGATGATCTTGATAAGAAACTACACGATGCTATGAATGAGATTTCTATAATTAACAATGCTTTACGTTCTCATGAAGTTAAATATTGTTCTAATTGAAAACTAAAAGGAAAAACTTCATGTGAAAACTGCCTCAACTTGTCTAAGAAACTTGATGACATGAATAGGAAACTAGAGTGGCTTCGTCATGGGATTAAGAATTTGAACTTGCTGTTGAATTCCTCTAAATCATGTAATGATAAAACTTTTTTAGGTTTTTATTCCCATGCTCATGCTAAGGAACATCCACCTAAAATTGAAAAGTCATTAGGAAGTGGTTTGATTCAAACAGTTCCTAAACATAAAGAAGTGGTTTTCAAATCTATCGGGGTGCTGTCTCATTTAGTTTCTAATAAACATGTTGCTTGCTCATCTAGACATGAATACAAAGTTAAATTTTATTGTACCTACTGTAGTAGAGATGGTCATGCCATTGATTTTTGTTTTAGACTAGCTAAACAACAGAAAAAAAACAAAAAACCCAAGCTTGTTCTCATAATTCTCATGCAAATTTTGCTGCACAAGCTAAATCGAATGTCAAGAACATGCAACCTGCTGTAATGAGTCAAAAACTTGCAAAGTTTGCTCCTAAACCTACTATTTTTCGTTCTACACATGTCACACCTCGTAGTTCAGTATTAGGGTACAATAATTCTCAATCTTTGGCTCATAAACCTGCTATTTTATCTCAGCTTTCACATGTTATTCCTGTTGGACATCGTGTGACTCAGTACCGGACTCCTAAATGCCTTTTGACTAACCCCAGTTTTGAGTCATTGACGTATTGTGCTTCTATGTAGGTTACAAGCTTGAGGAAGGAGAACATTTGGATTGTGGATTCAGGTTGCTAACGCCACATGACCGGTAACAAAGATTGATTCTCATCCCTCTCTTTTGTGTCGCGTGTAGAGAATGTTACTTTTGCCGATAATTCTTCAACTCCTATAATTGCTAATGGTTTGGTTAGAATAAATAATCACTACACTATGAAAGACGTGGAACCTGTCAAAAATTTGAAATACAACTTGCTTTCTATTTCACAATTACTAGATGAAAATGTAGAAGTTAACTTCACTAAAAATTGCTGCAAGGTTGTAGATTCAAATAGTGAGATCATTTGTAGCATGTCTCGGTTTGGAAGAGTTTTTAAAGCTGATTTTGATATGTCCTCTAAGTATAGGTGTCTAGTTGCTAATGATTCGAAAGACTTACATTTTTGGCATCGTAGACTTGGTCACGTAGGCTTTGATCATCTCACGCGTGTTAGTGCTCTTGATCACATATGTGGGTTGCCTAAGCTTAATGAGGACAAAGAAATTGTGTGCTCTTCTTGTAGACATGCTAAGATGTTGTAGGTTCACATACTCCTCTTACAATGACCATGACAACTGAACTGGGACAACTTTTGCACCTTGACACCGTAGGTCCTTCATGTGTTTAATCTTTTGGAGGTAAATGGTATGTTCTTGTGATTGTTGATGATTATTCTAGATACTCTTGGGTTTACTTTATGGCATCCAAGAATGAATCTTATAGTAACTTTAGAACTTTATTTCTTAGATTATCAATTGATCGCCCAAAATCTTTAAAAGCAATTAGAAGTGGTAACAGAACCGAATTTAAAAATCAATCGTTAGATCACTTTTGTGCTGAAGATGTAATAGATCAACAATTTTCTTCACCTTATGTACCTTAACAAAATGGTGTCGTGGAAAGAAAGAACAGAACCTCAGTTGAGATGGCTAGGACTATGCTTGACGAATATCAAACTCCTAGAAAAGTTTAGGCAGATGCAATTGCAACCGCTTGTTATGTCTCAAATCGTGTTTTCTTGCGTGCTAAGCTAGGAAAAACTCCTTGTGAGATTCGGTTTGGGCATAGGCCTAGTGTCACACAGTTTAGGGTCTATGGTTGCAAATTCTTTGTTAAGAAACATGGTAATCTTGATAAATTTGAAGCTAGATCTTTTGATGGTATGTTTCTTGGTTATCCATATCATACTAGAGACTACTGTGTGCTTTTACTTGACACTAACAAAAGTGTAGAGACTTATCAGGTTTCTTTTGATGAAGCTAGCCTAGGTACTAGCTCCAATATTGCAAGTCCAGATCCATATCTGTAGGGGGGGGGGAGTATTTTCATCTAAGAAGACAAAGAAGTGGTGCTGCTGCCTGAAATTCAGAAGCAAATGACGTTGATAACGCTGCTGATTTTGCACCACTACCAGCACAAAACAACTGCTGCAGCTGGTACATATCGTCCTCAAGCCACAAGTTCTTCAATCTGTGATGAACATGAAGAAGAAGGAGCTTGTGAAGTGTCTACTCCCCTCCACATCCTCAAAAGGCATCCTCCACAACAAATCATTCGAAGCTTGCACGAACGAGTTACATTGTCCAGGTTTTGCGATCCAATTTCTCACACTCATTCTGTTTTTGTTGCTTCTTCTGAACCCAAATATATATCATGCACACTAACTAATGAATCTTGGATTATTGCCATGCAAGAAGAGTTAGAAAATTTTGAAAGAAATAATGTTTGGAAATTTGTACCTCCACTCCAACGTCACACTTTAATTGGAACTAAATGGGTGTTTAAAAATAAGCAAAGTGAGGAAGGGGTTGTGGTTAGGAATAAGGCTACGTTGATTGCTCAAGGTTTTACAAAAATGGAAGCTCTAGATTTTGATGAAACTTTTGCTCCTGTTGCTAGATTAGAAGCCATAAGAATTTTTTTAGCTTTTGCTGCATCTAAAGGATTCAAGTTATATCAAATGGATGTTAAAAGTACTTTTCTTAATGGCTACATAGATGAGGAGGTTTATGTCAAGCAACCATCGGGTTTTGAAAATCCAAATTTTCCTAGTCATGTTTACAAACTGTCCAAAGCCTTGTACGATCTCAAACAAGCCCTTGTCCAAAGCCTTGTATGATAGGTTAAAAACATTCTTACTTGAAAAGGGGTTTACCATTGCCACGATTGATAAAACTCTTTATGTGCTTAAGCATGGCAATGACTCATTATTCGTTCAAGTGTATGTGGATGATATTATCTTTGGTTGTGTTTCTCATGATCTTGTGTCCATGTTTTCAGCTTTGATGAGTTCAGAATTTAAGAGGAGTATGATGGGAGAACTCACGTACTTTTTGGAGCTACAAATCAAGCAAACTAAGGAGGGAACCTTTGTGCATCAAACAAAGTACACAAAAGATTTTCTTAAGTGCTTCAACATGGACAAATGCAAGCCTCTTCAGACCCAATGGGTACAACAACAACACTTGAACTTGATGATAATGGTGAACCCGTGGATCAAAAAGAATATAGAAGCATGATCAGTTCACTTTTGTACCTCACGACATCAAGACCGGACATATAATTCAGCGTATGTCTTTGAGCATAGTTTCAAGCTTCCCCACGTGCTTCACATCATCAAGCCGTCAAAAGAATTCTCAGGTACTTACATGGAACTCAAGAATTTGGTATTTTTCTTCCTTCTTACTCAATTGTTTTTTTGAAAGCTTTTTCGGATGCTGATTTTGGGGGTTGTAGGATTCATAGAAAAAGTACTTCGGGTGCTTGTCATTTTCTTGGTAATTCACTTGTTGCTTGGTCCTCTAGTAAACAAAATTCAATTGCACAATCCACGGTCGAATCTGAATATATAGCTGATGCTAGCGCTTGCGCACAAATTCTTTGGATTGTTCAAACGCTTAAGAATCATGGGGATGATCTAAATAGTGTTCCACTGTTTTGTGATAACACTATTGCCATTTGCATTGCTACAAATCTCGTGCAACATTCGACAACAAAGCACATTGACATTAGGTATCACTTTCTCCGTGATAATGTTGAAAAAGGAAACATTGTGCTTCACCATGTAGATATCTAACAACAATTGGCTAACATTTTTACAAAACCTTTGGATTTTACTCATTTTTGTTTCATTCTTAGTGAAATAGGGGTTATGCATCCTCATGGTTTAAACTGAGGGGGAGTTTTTTTTGTTTGAAACTAGAGAAGTCTATGTGTGAATCTGAATTTAAAATAGTATGAGAATAAGTATTTCATACATATATGACTTTGTGATTCCTTTTACATGCTGAAAGTTCATACTACATTACTCGTGTTATACATTTTGTAGTTCTTGCCATGACTAGTAATTGGAATATTACTTACACTAAATCTGGTCATGATCAAACTTAATTGATGTTATGAACTTGTTGCATGCTCACAAGTGATTTAATCATGAAGAATTTATCAAGTAATCAACTCACATGTTGAGTTTTTATGTTCAAATGAAAAATCGAGAAAAGATCAAGAGAATATGCATGCATCACACTTCTTATTTTGAGATGTCTTATCATTGCACTTAGATATGAACTTGGAAAAAGTTGTTTATGACTAAAACCATGTCCTTAAGCTTCTTGTTGTCAAATGACATAGACTTGGCTTGGTTGGTTAGAATAAGGCTGATGCGGCATATAATCTCTTGCAAATGTCATATGATTCAAGTTTGTGCTTTAAATGATAATGAAAAATGCAGCAACAAGTATCATGCTTTCAAGTCTTGAAATAGTTAAGTTTGCGAGATCATGACTTGCTTAAATTGAAAATTCACTTGATATCTAGCATGGCTTACACTGGTTTATGTATCTTATTGATGTGATAGTGTAAGTTACTAGATAGTATGACCTGGATGAGCTTTGTTTTATATGTATATGTTATAATATGCTCATAACTATTGAAAATTTTCTTTTAAACCTTGCTGAATACATTGTCAAAGGGGGGGTATTTATAGGAGGGAAATATATGTTTTTGAAATTTCTTTCTCATTTGATTCTCAAATAGGGAGAAAATAGTTTTCAAAACTTTTCATGTGAATAAGCCAATGTTCGGATTTTTAGTGGTGTTGCCAATGCATTCATAAAGGGGGAGATTGTGAGATTTATGTGTTGAATACATTAGCAAAACCGCAGCTCTCTCGTCTGTTGTCAGAGGGGCTAGGCTACTCTAAGGGAAAGATCCCACAGTCGGGTAAGCATTTATTTTCAAAGAGGAAAAGTTATGTTAAATGTGAAGATTTACACGCAAAGTTTTGAATATACTTGAGAAATACACTTCGCACTATCTGAACTTTTGTTGCACGTCAGATGCACGTGTTTTATGTTCTGGAATGTCTGAACTTTTCTTGTATAATGCATAATGACTGTTTTGGACTGTTCAAACTTTCTATGTGCTGAAATAATCGTGTAACTGCTATGTTTTTTATTTGCAATGTTTCAAACTTGCTTTACACTTATGGTAAGATTTGCTTAGTACTTTTGGACTAGGTTTTTGGTGTGTTTTTGTTTATCATGGTGGAAATTATCTTGCTATGTTTGCAACATGCTTATGTGAGGTGCTCACATAAGGTGTTGTGGTTATCGGACTAATGTGAGTCAAGTCGAGGACTTCTTCTTGGAATAATTAGTTGTTTGTTCATGTGCAGGTGTTGCTTGAGTTCAATATATGGCTGGTGACGAGATCCATTGAACTAGTCTTAGGGAGAAGATGAGGTTCAACAACCATGTTCGGGAGGAATTGTGGTTGAGGATATCGGGAGGTCACACAACATGTATGGGTCAAGAACAATGCATATGAAGGTATCGTGGACTTTGTTGGAAGGTGTTTGCACGTGTGCAAGGAGTGCATGGACATGGAAACATGGTTCCAAGGCGTGATGAGAAGAAGTGGACGTAAATAATTGGTCGGAAAGGTCCAACCGGCTGGATGATGCCTCAGGCTGCGACTAAGGTGGTTATGGTTTGTTTATAGAAAATTTCGAGTATGTTTTGGTTAGATTTCATGTGGGTCATGTAGTTGAGTTATTTTAGGAATGCCTATAATGTTCCTAAGGTTTTTTTAAGTCTTAAGATTGCTTCTATCTGTGTATAGAAGAGTCTTGAGTAGTTATGAAAAGTTTCGGTTGAAACCGAGTAGGATTAGAGTTCTACTTTTGTTTGGATTGGCTTAGGGCGGGTTATAAAAACAAGGGGGGTCAGAGCTCGTGGAGAGACCACTTTGGGTTGTTACTCCTGTGGGAGGACGTCCAAGGGGGTGTTGGAGTCATGACCTAACCCTAAGACACGAAAATAAGAGATGTAGACTTAATACAAGGCCCAATGGACCAATACGGTGGTGCAGCACCCTGACAGATTCTGAACTCGATTTTGTTTTGATGATTCTCGTTGACTCCCTGGAAATTTTGACATAGGACCAGTGGTATTGGAAATGTTATCCTCTCCCCTTTCCGTGCATATGTAGAACATATAAAATAGAGATCGTATGTGTCCTGGGCGTCCGTCTTGGTGTGAACTGGTTCTGGACTCCGAGTTGGACACAATTTTGAGTTGTGCTCAGTTTCCATCTTCTTTAAAAGTATTATCTGGTCCTCCAGGCCCCTAAGACTTCCTCCAAGTACTCCTTGAACCTCTTCGTGGATCCTAATAACAATTAAATCATTAGGTATCAATCTATTCTCAAAAACATATAAGAAAACATATAAGACCGAGCTCACCTCTGAAATTAATTGTTGTGTGTGAACTCTATTGATTGCATCTTGTATGTTCAATGGAATGTTGTTTGTATCTATAGAAGTGATCTCCTCATCATCCTCCCCTTCTTGAATTGGAGTCGTTCTCGACTCAAGTTCATCTTCTTTCATGTGTTTGTCCAAATGTGTAACGCCATCAAATCTTCTTGTATGCATGAGAGGAGGTCAAGGTGGTCGACGATATAGTGTACCATCTTGATCTTGTCCATCAAATAAGAGCGCACAGTCACTTGAGCCAGAATTCCAAACAAATAAAGATTGTGCCATGTTTGTAGATGCAATGATAATTAATGTGCATGATCTCATCATTCTCCCCTTCTTTATTACAAGCCGTCGTCGGCTTGCTCGTATGTCTAGGAAAGTGGCTTTTGGGAATAGTATGAGCGCTGTCCATATTGCACAACCGCAGCGAACTATGCTTCGCTGCAAGAACAAAATACTAGGAAAACTTGACAAGGTATTATTAGCATTAGTGCATTCATTTACTTTACCATGTTGCTGTAGCACAAAAGGAGCTTGCACATTTGAACATATGTAAACTTTATGCACCAGAAACATACCACTACGTTAATATTTGCCTATAGCATAAAAGTATTTATTGTCAACAAAGGTAATTATGTTTTCAAAAATATTCTTCTGTCTGTAGTATCTCGATCACAAAGAGTATCGAATTCAATATAATCTAAAGTATTTAGTGAAGACAACAATTTCATCTCCTCATTTTTAGCAGTAATAGGAATCAAATTATTAATATCTGGACAAGTAGGTGAATCCAAAACAGAATCATCAGGTTCACTAACTTGTTTTTGCATAGGTAGAATAGAGTTATCAGCGCACAATTCTTTCTTAGCACAAGGATCAGTAGAAAAATCAACATGTGGCAATGGTGTATCAATAAATGATTCCACTAGTTGCTCCTCGACAATAGCATGATTGGTAAGAAAATTCAGAACATCTAAAAACTTCTCACCTTCAACAAGTGTGTTGTGATATTTGTTACCTTTATTCTGATTTTTAGCAGAAAGTTTAGATGCATTATGGGCTGATTCATCATAAAATTCAAAAGAGTTGTTCAACACCTCCTCTTTTGCATAGTTTCTTGTGGAAGGAGTAGTGGAGGTAGCCTTAAGATCATGTGAAGTCTCGGTTGGTGTGTGATCCAAATTTGCCAATCTTACTTTTCTTCGTGCTTCCCTCTTGTCTAGCAGCTGCAACATTCTATCCACCAGATTACAGAATTCCGCATTGTTTTTTGTGAACACCTCCGTCATATCATTCATCATGTTACGCAATCCAGCATTTGAAATTCTATCACCATTATTTCCTGCCATTGTTAGTAGTACAAAATAAGACAACAAGAAGATGTTATCCCTATCAACTACAAAAGATGATGGTAAAGTGGAAGTAGAATCACACACTCTCAATCATCTTACCACGCTCTTACAAGTGTTCTTACCGACACTGCAGGTGGCAAATGGTGGCCGGAGTGAAAAACCAATGAAGCGTGGAGTGATTGCAAAAGATACATGTTCTTCTCAAGAGAAAGTGGAGCTTGGATGGCACTTTATATGTAGCAAGGACTAGCAACAATGCAATCAGATAGTAAAGTTGAATAAGTGTCCAAAGTACTTGTCAAAGTTGCTGGCCTAAATGTGTTCTTAGTAGTTCAAGCTAGCAAGACATGAAACAAAACTATAGGACACAAGGATGCAAGCACTTCCGTTTTTATTTTTCTTTGTTTTTCTTTTCTCTTTTCTTTGTGCGCCTTTTGTATCTTTTTTTGCACTTGCCTTTTTCTTTTGTCTTATTTATTTTTTTTATTTTCAGAATGTGTTGCAAAAGCAGAACACAATGCAAAGCAATCAAAGATATCTCGTAGGTCTTTGTCTGCCCAATCTTCTAAGGACAATTAAACATCTTTAGAGGTCTCAAATCTAAAAACTTTGAACAATAATATTATAGATCTATATTTTTTTGTATATGGAAGACCTATTTTCAATCTGAACACTAGGAGGTATTGCCCCTGTAATGCAGACTGTTCAGAATTTCTAGGTCAATAACAGATTCGGATGTAATGCAATTTCGACCTCTATAAATCTATTTTCTTGGAAACTGATGAATAAAAAAGTTGTAGAGAACTTCTTAAGCTTTCCATAAAGTACAAGAACACCAAAATCCGAGTTTGTATGAGCGACATATGATGAAAATACCGAACTGGACAGAGATGAATCTAATATGGATGTGATGATGTGATTCAAAAGGATGAATCAACACAATGCAAAACTCAAACTAAGACCAAAAACACTTTCTAAAACAGAAATATGACTCAACCATAGATACAAAATCAACTAAACCAAACTGAAAACAAAAGTTGCAAAAGGCTCGATGTGGTTTGGACAAAGTAATGAACGAGTCTACTAAACTGCAAGTCTTTTTGTGGCTTTTTTGAACTCTAGGTATGAAAAACAAAACTAATATAATGGATAGATGAATTACCTAATGGGTAACCTGGAAATATTATATCAATTGATAAGAAGGTTTAGGCCCGATCTTCCGATAGGTAAGGATAAGTCAATTGAGGTGGAGATCTCGCCGTTGAGGATCCGGGTCTCTCGAGTAGAACACGAAAAACCCCTGCAATCACTACACCACTGCTCCGTTGGTTATCAATTGTGATGCACATGATTGACCTTTGCAAGAAAACTAATCTCTACAAGTGCAACAGAGAACACAAGCAAGAACGTAGAAGACACGATCTGAGATCGCGAAGTTGGGTTTTCACCAATCGTAGAACGGCGATATTATTAATCTAAGCAAAACCCAATTGTCCATGGCGGCTAATTTGGAGTATGTATAGGTGGGATGACGCCCATGGGGGTGTTGGAGTCGTGACCTAACCCTAAGACACGAAAATAAGAGATGTAGACTTGATACAAGGCCCAATGGCCCAATACGGTGGCGCGACATCCTGACAGATTCTGAAATTGATTTCGTTTCAAAGATTCCCATGGACTCCATAAAAATTTTGACATGGTACCAGCAGCATTGTAAAAGTTATCCTCTCCCCTTTCTGTGCATATGTAGAACGTCCAAAATAGAGATTGTATGCGTCTTGGGTGTCCGTTTTAGTGCAAACTGGCCTTGGACTCCGAGTTAGACACGATTTTAAGTTGGACTCGATTTCCATATTCTTTGAACGTATTCTCTAGTCCTCCACATCCCTAAGACTTCCTCCAAGTACTTCTTAAACCTCTCCATGGATCCTAGTCACAATTAAATCATTAGGTAGCAATCTATTCTCAAAAAAAAATAAGAAAATATATAAGAACGAGTTCACCTCTGAAATTAATTGTTGTGTGTGAACTCTATTAATTGCATCGTGTATGTTCAATGGAATGTTGTTTGTGTCCATAGAAGTGATGTCCTCATCAGGGACTGCCTTGGGATCCGAACGGCACAAGAGGGGGTCATTGGTTGGATGTGCTCAGTTGCAAGCATCACCACCAGTGAAACCTTAGTGGGTCTGAATATGCTGGTAGTCCCTTTGTAAAGGCTATTTTGTGATCTCTTGGACATACACCTAAGGAAGTGTATTTGGCATAAGGAAGGTTTCTTTAGTCGCCGACGGGGGACAAAATCACGAACTTGTGGGTAAAGTGGTACAACCTCTGCAGAGTATTATCATGATAGTCATGCTCCCGGTTAAGAGCACTTGGATGACCTACATGATTAGAGTTGAAATTGGGAATTGGGATGGTTTAGTTATGTTTTGGGTTTGGTATTGGTTATGGTTATGGATTGGATGGTAATAAATGGTCATAGTTATTGATGATGGTAAGAATCTGGTGAGTGGATTGTTAATGGATGATGGATTTGTATTGTGAATTATTATGTTTATTTGGGATATGATGGGATTAATTCACATAGACATTGTAAGATGTTTTTCACATGTTTTAAATGTACTTTTCAGCAAATAGCCATTATTTATTATCATTCCTTGTTTAAGCTACATGTCATTATTTTCCCACACTTGCTGAGTACGACATGTGCTGACCCTTGCAATCCCCCCACCAAAAGTTTCAGGTGATATTTGAGAGTACCCTAAGGATAATGCTGAGTACTAGGTTGTGTGCTGCCGTCAACTTGCATGTGGTGTTGCTTGGTGTCGCGCTATCTCCTTTGATTAGTTTGCTTAGTTGCTTAGCTTAGTGTTTAGATTGTTTCCACTGCATTAGTTTCAAAACTATTAATAATGATCATTAGAGTTGTAAATTGAGGATTATTTGAAAATTGTAAAAATGTACCTTTTTAATTAACTTGTGTTGTGGTAATTTTCTGTATATCACTTGTGATGCACTCGTGTATGTGTGATCAACGTCTTAGGCACACATATGCGTCACACTTGGTTCATTTTTGGCACCAGGTGTCACAAAATGTATGATGCTATTTCTCGTGACATTGTTATACTTAATAAAAAGGACAAAAAACTTAAGGGCACTGTTGTCAAAATTGAATCACTAGAATATGAAATTAATCGTTTTAAAACTTTGATTCCTAGTGATGATTCTTATTCCTCATGTGAGATTGTATATGAACAATTGTCATCTTTAAGAAGTGTGCACACCTCCACACTTGATAAACTTGAACTTGAAATTGAAAAGAACAAAAAGCTTGCTGCACTTAATGATAAAAACATAAAAGATGCTAGTGGTAACAGAACCAAATTTAAAAATCAATCATTAGATCACTTTTGTGCTGAAGATGGAATAGATCATCAATTTTCTTCACCTTATGTACCTTAACAAAATGGTGTCATGGAAAGAAAGAAGAGAACCTCAGTTAAGATGGCTAGGACTATGCTTGATGAATATCAAACTCCTAGAAAAGCTTAGGCAGATGCAATTGCAACCGCTTGTTATGTGTCAAATCGTGTTTTCTTCTGTGCTAAGCTACGCAAAACTCCATATGAGCTTTGGTTTGGACATAGACCTAGTGTAACATAGTTTAGGGTCTATGGTTGCAAATACTTTGTTAAGAAACATGGTAATCTTGATAAATTTGAAGCTAGATCTGTTGATGGAATGTTTCTTGATTATCCATCTCATACTAGAGGTTACTATGTGCTTTTAATTGACACTAACAAAAGTGTGGAGACTTGTGAGGTTTCTTTTGATGAAACTATCCTAGGTACTAGATCCATATCTGCAGGGGGAGAGTATTTTCATCGAATAAGACGAAGAAGTGGTGTTGCTGCCCGAAATTCAGAAGCAAATAACATTGATCAACGCTGCTGATTTTGCACCACTACCAGCACCATCAACGACTGCAGCTGGTACATATCGTCCTCAAGCCACAAGGTTCTTCAATCTGTGATGAACATGAAGAAGAAGGAGCTTGTGAAGTGTCTACTCCCCTCCACATCCTATAAAGTCATCCTCCACAACAAATAATTGGAAGCTTGCACGAACGAGTTACATGGTCCAGGTTTTGCGATCCAATTTCTCACACTCATTTTGTTTTTGTTGCTTATCTGAACCCAAAGATATATCATGCGCACTAACTAATGAATCTTGGATTATTACCATGCAAGAAGAGTTAGAAATTTTTTTGTTTCATTCATAGTGAAATAAGAGTTATGCATCCTCATGGTTTAAATTGAGGGGGAGTTTTTTTTTAAACTAGAGAAGTCTATGTGTGAATCTTAATTTAAAATAGTATGAGCATAATAATTTCATACATATACGACTTTGTGATTCCTTTTACATTCTAAAATTTCTTACTACATTACTCGTGTTATACATTTTGTAGTTTTTGCCATGACTAGTAATTGGAATATTAATTACACTAAATTTGGTCATGATCAAACTTAATTGCTGTTTTGAACTTGTTGCATGCTCACAAGTTCTTTAATCATGAAGAATTTATCAAGTAATGAACTCACATGTTGAGTTTTTATGTTCAAATGAAAAATTGAGAAAAGATCAAGAGAATATGCATGCATCGCACATCTTATTTTGAGATGGCTTATCATTGCACTTACATATGAACTTGGAAGTTGTGTATGACTAAAACCATGTCCTTAAGCTTCTGACTATCAAATGACATAGGCTTGGCTTGGTTGGTTAAAATAAGGATGATGCGGCATATAATCTCTCACAAATATTATATGATCCAAGTTTGTGCTTTACATGATAATGAAAAATGCAGCAACAAGTGTGATGCTTTCAGGTCTTGAAATAGTTAAGTTTGCGAGATCATGACTTGCTTAAATTGAAAATTCACTTGATCTCTAGCATGGCTTACACTACTTTATGTATCTTATTGATGTGATATTGTAAGTTACTAGATAGTATGACCTG
Organism: Tuctoria greenei; assembly: GCA_036927565.1. Classification (NCBI taxonomy): domain Eukaryota; kingdom Viridiplantae; phylum Streptophyta; class Magnoliopsida; order Poales; family Poaceae; genus Tuctoria; species Tuctoria greenei. The sequence goes on along the minus strand of JAYESD010000001.1, from coordinate 218,401,162 downwards.
GATGAGCTTTGTTTTATATGTATATGTTATAATATGCTCATAACTATTGAAATTTCTCTTTTGAACCTTGTTGAATACATTGTCAAAGGGGGGGAACATGTATAGGGGGGAATATATGTTTTTGAAATTTCTTTCTCATTTGATTTTCAAAAGGAGAGAAAATAGTTTTCAAAACTTTTCATGTGAATAAGCCAATGTTTGGATTTTAAGTGGTCACTGCAAGGATTCCGGTTTATCGCAACGAAAAAATTCGTCGCAATAGGTCGTTTTTTGTCGCAATAGGTCGCTGTTGCAACGAAAAAGGGCCTGGCGATAGTTTTTACGAATCATTGTAATAATTCTTGCGGCGATAGATTATTTGTGACGCCTTGGCATCCATGGCGAATAGTATGGTACGCAACGATTTTATATCGGTGGCAAATAGGATGCTATTGCAACGGTTTCATGTATTGCGACAATTTAACGTATCGCAATGAATTGTAGGGTATTGCAACGGGTTCACGATCGTGGCAAATAGTTTGGTATTGCAACAATTTCATATTCATGGCAAATAGTATGTTGTTACAATGATTTAGCATATTGCGACGATTTAACGTATTGCAACAAACAGCACAATATTGCAATGATTTCACATTCATGGTAATTGTATGTGGTTGCAATGATTTCACAGGCGTGGCAATTGTACGATATTGTAATGATTTCACATTCGTGGCAAATAGTATCTTACTGCAATGGTTTAGCGTATTGCGACGATTTAACGTATTGCAACGAATAGCATTGTATTGCAATGATTTCGCAAGCGTGGCAATAGTATGGTATTGTAACGATTTCACATTCGTGGCAAATAGTATGTTATTGCAACGATTTACCGTATTGCGACGATTTAACGTATTGCAACGAATAGCATTGTATTGCAACGATTTCGCGTTCGTGGTAATAGTACATGATTGCAACGATTTTTACATTTGTGGTAATAGTACGTGATTGCAACGATTTTCACATTCGTGGCAAATACTACAGTATTGCAACGATTTTCATAGCTGTGGCAAATAGTAACATATTGCAATGATTTCACATCTGTGGAAAATAGTATGATACTGCGACGGTTTAACGTCCATGACAAATAGTAGGTTAGTGCAACGAGTCAACAAACGTGGCGAATAGTACCGTATTGCAACGATTTCAGATCCGTGGGAACTAGTCTGGTACTGCAACGATTTCGTATCCGTGGCGAATAGTTGGGTATTGCAACGAGTCCACAAACGTGGCGAATAGTACCGTGTTGCGACGATTTCAGATCCGTTGGAACTAGTATGGTACCGCAACGATTTCGCATCCGTGACGAATAGTTTGGTATTGCAACAATTTCTTATCTGTGGCAATAGTGTTTTAATGCAACATTTTTTGAGTCGTTGCCAAATGTTTATACTGCAACGTTTTGTCATTCTATTGCCATGTTTTATCATCTGTATTGGCAATAGCTTCCTATTGCAACAATTTATCATTCGTGACAAGAAATTCTTAATGCCATGTTTTATAATTAGCGGCAGTAGAACCCGAATGCACCAGGTTTGAAAATTAGTACCAACAGAACACGAGTTTAACAATAAACATCCATCAATTTTACAACACGCATAACAACACTCAAGGATTACTTAAGCGACGTGTTTGCATGCTAAGAGTTTTCCTAAGCTGACCAGGACTAATTGTTGGAGCAGGTGGCTTTTGGCGGTTCCTTATTTGTTGGACCTTCTGTGCAGTGGTCGCCATCATCATTTTGTGCATTTCAGCCATTGAGGCGCGCATGTACTGCATTTCCTTAGTTGTCTGTTCACGATCAGTTGCTATCTGACCTTGTAAGTTCTGGACTTCAACGATTACCTCTTCATTCTTCTGGTTTATGCAGTCCATCTGGGTGTTTAAGCTATCATTTCTTCCTTCCAAGTCCTGCACTATTTCATTGAGGCCTGCATTTCTAACTTCTAAGTTTTGAACTTGGTCATTGAGGTGTTCCGACATCTGGATATGCATACGTTCACATTCGGCACCAGTTGGGTTAGCCATATAACCACGCCCTCGAACCTGTGATCCTGCACAACCAATTGAGGATCTATAACAACGCTGGAAGATGTGGTTTCTCTCTTCATTTGGAATTGGGCCTCCCTGCTCAGCTTCCATGTCGTCCACTTGGGCACGTGCCTGGATCTATATACAAAAGGAAAAGTCACAGGTAATTTGCAAATATTTATTTAATTGGGGATTGTTTGAAGTGTTACTCACATGTATAGATTTTGCCAGCTTGTTTGTCCAGTTACCGTTCAACAAATGGCTTGCCTCCCACAGTTGTATGTCATAGGATTCTTCTCCGGTCTCTGGGTCTCGCTACATAAAATACAAGTAAACTTCAACATGTCGGTATACATATTGTTTGCAGCGCAAAGTAAAAGCGTGATTTATCTTTCATACCTTCTCGTAACTAAGTTGGGCGTAGGATTTGGAGCCAAGCAAGTGACACGCCTTTTGTCTTCCTCGATTTTGAGAATTGGTCCTGCTTATTGACTGCAATAATTTTAAGAATTAAATCCACGAATGAAAGTAAATGAAATATTTTTTGTATGATGCGAAGCTATTAAAAAGTTAGGTGACCTTGAATCGCTCAGACCCAAAATATTCTATTAGGTGCAACCACTCGGGCGTCGTTACATCAGCAGGTTGGTTTCGTATACGTTCTTCATCGGTAGAATAACTCTTATAGGTGGCATGCAAAGTCGAGCGCCACCCCTTGTAGCGCTCACCAGCAATTTTCAAAATTTTTCTTGCGCTCTCCGGTGTGTCATCCATGTCCCAGGAATCCTGTACATTATATAACAAGTTGTTGTAAATGTACAGGATGGAGATTGCAAGAAAAAAAATACTTGTATGGGGGTGTGACAACACTAACCAGAATGTCTCGTACTATATGTCTCTTGATACTATGGCCAACCTCTGCCCACTTCGTTGCACTGGTGACGGATGCATGTCTTTTTGTAAACATAAACACATCGTCGACAAAGTGCCGCTGATTAATACCAACCGCAGCACCCAACCTAGCGGAGAACTGAATTGGTAGCTTCACATGTTGCATTCTACTAACTTGGGATGCATAGCGTATTCTGGCAACCTTAAGTCCTTTAGCCACACTTCTTCCTAGCTTCCTTCCTTCTGTTACATTGATTCAAACGGTAAATGATTAAAGCAAATTACCGCCTGAACAAGTTTAGTATCATGTACAAATAGTGTGAAAAGAAGAAAAGTCTGATGTTCATACCATCTTCAGGACGAGTGCGGCAAATACGAGCATGGGAGGACCGCGTCGTGCCAGCACCATTTTGTTATGTAGTACTCCCTCCTAGTTTATATTAATTGTCTCCCACAAATTAATTAAAAATGAACTACTACAGTAGTTAGGACTATCCTAACGACACCTATTTTGATGGGGGGTTACATTATTGACTTCTTTGTTGCTGTTCATACCCTAAAATGAGCCGTCAGGTACACATGTCAGTGGCGGTACGCACTCGTAGTACTGCAGAGGATTTTTAGTCCATGAGCGAAGCAAGCAAGATTGTGAGGGGGCATGCAGCTGGCAATGCTAGACTAGACAAAGATAGGGTTCGCCGGTTCGGTCTGACTGGCATCAGCCGAAGTGCATCTCGAAGAGAGTTATTAGTTGCAGGGCAAGTAATGAACGCCAGTGGTAGCAGGTGGCGAATGCAAGACAGATAAGGCAGGCAACTTGCGGGATTGAAATCCTCTGCAGTACTGCACCTGCATTAGCTACCACTAACATGTGGGCCCATCAGACATTGGGTCTACTTGTCAGTGGCAGCTACTGCAGGTGCAGTACTACATAGTGCCAGCTTGCGACACTCGACAAAGCGAGGTTCGGTCTCGCTGACTCTCGAGGAGGATTGGTGGTAGGGCGAGTAATGGCCAGGGATTTGCGGGCGGCGGGGTAATCATGGCACGCGAAGAATGGAACGTGGCGTGGGCGAGGGAGATGCGTCGGGGAGGACACTAAAGTGACCAGCAGCAGGGCGTGGGAGCCGGTGCCGGTCGGAGTGGCCGGCGGCGAGAGAGCACAGTGTGGAGGCATAAAAAAATCACGCCATCACACAGGCTGATGAACTGTTAACTATAAAGACTAAGTACTAATAAGAAAGTAAAATCGCAAGGCATGCTAAAAAAATTAGTAGAGCCTAGGAAAGAATGCAAATGACCATGATACATCCATCATCAATATATCTAAATGACAGAATGTAGTCTCCCAAAATGCTCCAAATTCAATGCCAAGGGAGTAGAGTAAAAAACTAACACCCTCTGCCAAAACAAATGGCACGGTAGAGAGGCGGGTAGTAATGTGATGTGATATGGGTAGTTGGAAGCTACTACCGAGGATAGAGTTGGAGTGGGACATTTTTTAAGATCCAAAAGTAAAATTACGCTGGGGCAGAAGGAGTATTTCTGGTTTGCATATCTATACCTGTTGTTGGTTCATGCATCGTAGTAATACCAGGGAGTGAAGAACCTCGGGGTTCCTGAACATCATGTGCTGCAATATTCTCTGCGTACCATGCAAACAATTTAATGTTGTCTAAATTTGTTTAATTTTGGTAGTAAACACATTTATAGTTATACCAGGTGCTTGTTGGCCACCATGAATGCTTGTAGATGACATCACAGCTTGATGTCTTATTCCTTATGTAAAGAGCATTGTAAGTAGTCATTTCAAATAACAGTGATAACGTCAGATTACATGATCGACGTAGATTTTGGATCGGACGGTGTGCTTTCTATAAACTGCAGTGTTTGTTACTAACGGAGGAATTAGAAAAGAAAGAATAGAAAAAAAACGTACGATCCTAGAAAGCCACAAGAAAGAAAAAGTGAAAATCATGGGAACTAAAAATCTTAGGAATACAAATTTGTAAAACAGGAATGAGAGTACAACATTTGGAGTGGTTGATCAGATAACCCGTGCGTCATTTACTTCTAAATCCAGAAATTACATACTAGTACCTCTGGTTTTTAGTATTTGTTGTTCCCGGCCAAGAATTGAACTAGAATATATATATATATATATATATATAAATATATATATATATACATAACTAAATAACTAAATTCGTGAAACAGAAGACCACATTTCTTCTTTGTTAATTTATTTAATCTTCGTATATCAGGATGGATCGTGTATAACTTAACTAGGCCAAAACTGCATGGATCGAGTAGAACCAAGCCAATATAGCTCTATAAAAAGACGGCATGGATCGTGTAGTTTACCTAGCACAAAACTGGAGTCCGGGATGCGATGTCGTAGGGAGGTGTCGGCGACGAAGAGGTTCGGTAGAGCCCGTCAAACTTGATTGCCCAGGGTTGTACCCAGGAGTCAACACCACCAAGAGCTTCGATGCGTCACTGCGAGATCCATGGGGGAAAAATTGTAAAAACCATGGGAAATGAAAACACGGGAATTTCTTAGGAATACATGTATGGAACACAGGACAGAGAGACAACACATTTTGGAGTACTGCGAGAGCACCGGAAGGGCGGGGCAGCGGTGTGTCACGAACGGAGGCCAGTGTTTCCATTTATACTCATCGTGGCTGAAATAGGGTTACAATAATAGGCGGGACTGAAATTTGAGGCGCAGGTAGTGAAAATTGAATTGTCAAAATCTCAAATGTGGCGCGCCAAGTAGAACAAAAAGAATTTCGCGAGAGTGGAGAATTTGACGCAAGCCGTGCCCTTGTGCACGCATCTAATCGTGATTAATTACATCTCATGTCGCGTCGATTCCTGCACATGGCTGGTGCGTGTAGCTAGAGGGGTAGACTTCGTCTTAGGACAATTTGCTCGCTTCTTAATTCATCTTTGTTGCCATGCATGGAGATCAAAATCTAAAAGCAGTCACCTGCTAGCTAGTGGAACATTCCAAAAAATACGAAAAAAATATGAATTGCCAAATGTATACGTATGTGCTAATGCAAACGATATGCAAATACAGCCAAGTGCACGAAATGATGGTAGACAATCAGCATTTGTATCATTAGTCACAATGAAACTATAAGATGTAGTATATACTACTACATACTAAAAATACATTTTCCCATGCGCCGACTACAAATGAAAAAATTGAGTGAAAGAACACAAAAGAGGAGAAACGCAGCCTCAACCACGATCTCAATGGAGTTTCAACCAAGAGTCGTTGATTGTCGCAACACAACGAACTCTTGGCTAGACATTGAACAACAGTTATCTCGCCCCTTTTTTAGAAAGGAGATGTTTTTCAATACTGCATAGGACGCATTGTTCATGAACAGAAAAGACATTTATCACTAAAATAGAAACAACACATATTACAAAGAACAACTACGAAAGCACATAGAAGACAAGAAAAAGAAAAATTACAAATACTACTCTACTCAAAGTCGGAGGAGATCTTCTCCACCTCCGCCTCCGCCGCCTCCTCCGCCGCTACCACCGCCACCTCCTCCGCTGCCGCCGCTGCTACCGCCTCCTCCAGCAATTGAGTCCGAAGCTTCCGGGCGATGGTCCGCAGAAGATGCTGGCGGCCCTCCACCCCAGCCACCTCTCCGATCGTCTCGTAGAGGACGTTGAGACGACCGGCCACAAACCCTAACCCGAAGCAGTAGTGGCCGGCGGTGTCCATGCTGGTGCAAACGGGAAGTTTCCCAAGACCCAGACACTCACACGAGCGAGATGTATTGGAAAATACATCCCACGCCAATATGTCGATCTTTTTAGCTCGCTTGGCGGTGGCAGAAAGGTGCTCGGTGGCCTCCTTCAGGCACCGATCGAGTTCATCAAAGCGGTGTTCCACGAGGTGGACAGTCTCCTGAACCCAAACGGGATGAGGAGGTGCGGGCGCCGCGGGCAGAGAAGGGGACGGAGGAGGTGCGGGTGCCGCCTCCAGTTCCACTGGCATTGGCTACGACGGAAACTGAGAAGAAGGAGGTTCGGAGGAAGTCGATGGCCTGGAGTGCTTCGGTGCGGGGCTACCCATTTGTGCGGCGACGGAGTTGCGAAGAAAGAGCGAGAGGTGGTCGGCGACGGTGCGGCGGTGAAGGAAGAGAAGTTTGGAAGCTACGATCGATGGAGAAGGAGTGGTGCGGTGGAGACGCAAGAGGACGGGTGTGCCTTTATAGTGGGTCCTCGTCCCGTGCGAGTGGAGATGATCGGACGCTTCGAAAACTGCGCTTTCGAATTAATCCAAACCACGGTTGGCTTCCATCTCCGCTTCACACGCAGTTTTTTAATTTAACATGCAAAGGATCCAGGGTATGCAGTGGCCCACCTGGCATACTTTGTAGGTCCGTCCGGCGGTGTTTCAGTTCCAGTTTTTAATTTTGACACGCAAAGGGCCCACCGACCCAAGGTATGCAATGTTCCAGTTTTTTTCAGTTTGTCACGCAAAACACCTCAATCATGTTTCATGACGTTACACGTTTTCTCTTATTTTTTGAAAGATCGTCATATATATATATATATATATATATATATATATATATATATATATATATATATATATATATATATATATATATATATATAGTTGAAAGATCATCAGAAAACACAATAAAAAAGTACAAGACGATGAACACACCACACATTCATGCATTCATTAACACACACACACACACACACACACATGCACCTATTAAGATTGACGCCACGTCATTTTTACCAATCTCGAAGCACTTCATTGAAGAGAAAAAAAAATATCAGAGTCATACAACCGTTTCATCCATCCGTTCATGTAGACACATGTCACAAATCTGGAACGGTATGCACAGCCATAGGTATGCATACCATATCCATAAAAAAAATTTCACACACACACACACACACACACACACACACACACACACACATATATATATATATATATATATCACAAACCCTCGTTCATGTTTTATGTTTGACATGCAAAAGACCTCGATCATGCATGTTTGATGACGTTAGGTGTTTTCTAATTTTGTTGAAAGATCGTCATATTTGATACTCGTTGATCATGTTTGGGGTGTAGCAAGCATGCATGGACAATTAACATATGCACTTGAAAACCTCGCGAACATCATGTTTGATGACAACATTATTACGTGTTTTCTCTGTTTTTTGTTGAAATATCGTCATATATAGTTTGAGGCTCATTGATCATGTTTGGGGCGTGACAACTAACATGTTATATATATATATATATATATATATATATATATATATATATATATATATATATATATATATATATATATATATATATATATACATATATATATATATATATGTATATATATATATATATGTATATATATATATATATATATATATATATGTATATATATATATATATATATAGTTTGGCTCGTTGATCCTATGTTTGGGGCGTAGGATAGCATGCATGGACAACTATAATTAACATGCATGTGAGAGAGACGTCGATGATCATATGTACTCCTCCCGTCTCCATGGACTTGTCGCTTTGTCGTAGTTCATTTTTTAACTACAAAAGCCGCATCAGAAGAGCTTGTTTATTGGCTCATGGACAAGGAAAATTATTTGTACCTAGTACAAAAAGTATAAGTTGGTCGGCATTGCCATTCGTACGCGAAAGATGCGGCTAGGTAGTTGCTCTTGCAGGTGTATGGTAATTACGTGAGTGTTTGGTCGAGTCATGTGGTTAGTCCACGATGCACCCTAAATCGATTTTGGTGTTTGGAAACACGATATTTTTGGAGTTTTAGACCATCCACAGCGGTTTCCTCTAAAACTTACTCTATATCCCTCTATACTTCAAGTATCTTCTCTATACTTCCAGCATTTCACTCTGGACACTAACTTTATACTTCCAGTAATCTACTCTATATTTCCAGTCTAGCAAGCTTTACAGTGAACCACTACGGATGGTCTTAGAGCAATTAGCAATACCGTGGTATTTGAGATTACTATGGTATTTTTTACAGAATGGTGTTTGTCAACCAAACAGTCCTATGTATTGCAAAATCGTGGTATTATAAAACTGTGTTATTGAAATATGTACTTTGGTATTGCCATGTCATTTTAAAAATTATGGTTTCCAAAACTTTAGTATTGAAAAACTGTGCTCCCAAACACAGCCTAATTCTTCACCGTGAACCACTGCGGATGATCTTAAAGGCAGGCCCGGCTCTGGGCCTAGGCGGGCAGAAATAAATTTTCTGCAGCCCTGCCGCAGAATGTCGCCTGCCGCACCCCCGCCGTCGCGCCTCCGACTCTGCCGCCGGCCCGCCGCCCCTGCGCCCCCACCGCCGGCCCGCCCCCAACTCGAGAACAGATCGAGAGGAAGGCTCATTGTCCATAGTGGTCGTGTAGCTTCCGTCCCCTCGATCCGTTGGCGATGAGCCTTCTCCTCATCCGTTCTCAAATTCGCGGCGGCCACGGCGCCACTTCGACCCTGCTTCTGCGCTGACGACGCTGATGATCCGCAACATACTTTTAAATCTGCACGTTGGTATTCTCCCCCTCATATTTGTTGATGCGTTAATACCTGATGTTTTACATCGTTTTCCACAGGAGGCAAAAATTAATGAACATCATTGATCAGCACTGCGCCGAGGAGAACGCGAAAATTGCAGTGGGCCGCGTCAAGTCGGTTTTACGATTTTATTCACGTTCCATTTGACTTCAAGTACCACACCTAGGCTTTGAAATATATGATTAAACTAATCAAGCGCCGGTCTTTTACTCATTGATACTTAACCTCGTTTTTTGCATTTGCCAAGGTCTGAGGCCAACAAGGGCTACAACTTTGTCAACGTCACATCGCCAGATGCGGCGTTCCGGCTGTGGACGAAGCACCTGCATGGCTTCTGTTGGAAGGTGAACGACTCGCGGAAGATGCGCGAGGTCGACTACTCCAACATCCAGGTACGTCACCGTCCGCTGCCATCGTTTTCCATTGCGCCGCCGCTGCATGATCTTCACCTGCCGCTGCTCGTCATCCTTTCGCAAGGTTGGGATGCGTTGGTGGCCCATTTCTCCAAGTCATGCTTCGACTGTGAAACTGAGTTCCTGCCAGTGTGGTTCATCTCGCCGCGGAAGGTGAACGACTTGCAGAAGATGTGCGAGGTTGACTACGCCAACATCCAGGTACGTCGCCATCCGCTGCCATCGTTTTCCATTGTGCCGCTGCTGCAATGTGCTCACCTGCCGCTGCTTGTCATCCTTTCGCAGGGTCGGGATGCATTGGTGGATGTGGCCAGATGGTTGCTCTTGCAAGTGTATGGTAATTACGTGAGTGTTTGGTCGGGTCATGTGGTTAGTCCACGATGCACCCTAAACCCGGTGTTGAGGCCGTGTATTTGTCATTTGTGCGTACACTCTAGTGACATGTCACAAAGTGCTCAGTCATCAATTGCGTTTTGTTTGACGTAGAAGTTCGATTGGAGATAGATCATCCATTTCTTTATGTCTTGGATCATCCAAATTAACATTTGGTTGGATGGACTGGACGATCCAATTTTTTGTTGGTAGGTTGGATGAAACTTGATTGGATTATTGAATCATCAAAGTTGATAATTTCATAATATTATTCGTGCGCATGATGATGGATCGTGCACGCCGAGCGCTGAGTTATTCGTCGCTGAGCAAAGTTCGGACGTGGAGTTCGTGTGCCCGTGCGCGCTGCAAGATTTGGTGCGCTCGTGTACGTGGCAATCATCAGGGCAGGGTGGTACAGTCGCGGGAACTGTGTAGTGCGCCCTTGGCTGTAAGATTTGGAGTGTGAACGTACGTGGCAACCATCTGGGCTGGGTCGCACAGAGATGGCTTTGTGCGGAAGGGCCACAGAGAATTCGATTTTGGTGTTTGGGAACACGGTATTTTTGGAGTTTTAGAGCAATTAGCAATACCGTGGTATTTGAGATTACTATGGTATTTTTTACAGATTGGTGTTTGCCAACCAAACAGTCCTATGTATTGCAAAATCATGGTATTACAAAACTGTGTTACTAAAATACGTACTTTGGTATTGCCATGTCATTTTAAAAACAGTGGTTTCCAAAACTTTAGTATTGAAAAACTGTGCTCCCAAACACATCCTAAAGCTTTACCGTGAACCACTGCAGATGGTCTTAAAGGTAGGCCCGGCTCTGGGCCTAGGCGGGTGGAAATAAATTTTCTGTGGCCCTGCCGATCAACGTCGTGTGTGCGCCCCCGCCCCACATGCCGTCCCATGGAAATCCCGCTGAGATCCTTCGCTTCGCGTTGGGTTTGTTGTCTGGACACCGAAGGATGGAAATCCCGCGTGTCCCGCTCCCACGATTATGCGCGATGCTGTGCGGCAGGGTCGCAAAAAATTTGTGGGCTACTGCCTAGGGCCAAGCCGGTGGGTGCGGGTGGTCACGTCCTACTAATGTTAGTTCAATGCTTTGTCCAAAACGTTAAATAAAAGAATAAGGAGAGAGTATTTATTAGATACAGTATAATATTACTAATGTGTTAATTTTCCATATGTGATGTTTTTTGATAAAAGGAGGAGTTTTTCATTTGTGCATGTACTAGAGTAGGACACATTGTTCATGAACATAAAATAAAAGACATTTTTCATTAACATAAAAACAACACATATATTACAAACAAGAGAAAAACACATAGAAAACAAAAGAAAACACTACTACTCATCCTACTCTACTAGGAGGAGGACTTGTCCACCTCCGCCGCCGCCGCTGCCTCCGCCTCCGCATCCGCCGCAACCGCCGGCAGAGCATCCTCCAACACCAGATCGAACTTCTTCCAGATGACGGCCTCCACGAGTTGCTTGCAAAACCCCTCCCCGGCCTCCTCACCGATCATCTCGTAGAGGCAGTCGAGACGAGTGGCAACAGAGCCTAACCCGAAGATGTAGTAGCCGGCGGAGTCCATGCTGGCATGGTGGGGAAGGACACCAAGTCCCAGTCGGCAACAGGAGTGAGATGTATTTTGAAATACATCCTGCGCCATTTTGTCGAGCGCTTTTGCTTGCACGTCAGCGGCGAACAGACTGCCGGTGACCTCCATAAGCTTGCCGTTGAGTTTGTCGATGCTTTCCTCCATGAGGCGGACAGTCTCATCATAGTCAGACGGAAGAGGTGCGAGCGCCGCGGGCGGTGATGGGAGTGGAGGAGGTGCGGGCGCCGCCTCCAGTTCCACCAGCCTTGGCGGCGACAGAAACGGAGAAGGAGGTTCGGAGGACGTCGATGACCTCGAGCACTTCAGTGCGGAGCTACCCATTTGTGCGGCGACGGAGGTGTGAACAAAGAGAGAGAGGTGGTCAACGGTGGTGCAGCGGAGAAGCAAGAGGAGAAGTTTGGAGGATAAAATTGATTGAGAGGTGCGGCGGAGAAGAAGAAGAAGGTGTGCTTTTATAGCGGGTCGTCGTCTAAGTTGGTGAGTGGAGATGATTGGACGCTTCAAAAATTGTGCTTTTGAATCGCCGGTCAGAGTTACTCCAAACTGCAGTTCGCCTCCTCTTGGTCATCGCAAGTGTTTTCAGAAGTGTGTTCATTTGTTCCTAAAATCATAACACGTAGCGGCTAGCACCTACGCCTGTTGTTTCTTCAAAAGACGAGTACAGTGATACATAATGCCAGCATGCGATCGATTAATTTGATGAACCACGTACGTACGTAGTGAGAGCTGTGTGCTTATTAGACGATGGTAGTCCACATTCTATCCTTGTACCGTCGAGGGAACATCCTTGTGTCAAATTTGTTATCTCTATTAATGACAAGATAATATTCTTCATTAGTGTGGTAGTTAAACTGTAATATATTGTAGGTTGAGAGCATACACACATGCATGGTAGAGAATATGATAAATATAGAAAATATATATATATATATACATGGTAGGAAATATTATTCTATTCTTGGAATACATGTTTGGGACGTAGCATATGTACGTCTAACATACATGTGAAAGACCTCGATCATGTTTGTTGACGTTACGTGTTCTCTTTTTTGTTGAGAGATCGTCATGTTTGAGGCTCGTTGATCATTTTTGGGGCGTAGCATGCATGGACAACTAACATTCATGTGAAAGACCTCGATGCATGTGAAATAACATGCATGTTTTTAAAAGTAAGATATAGTGTTTCCTCAAGAAAAAATAATTTTATGAGAGATTGGGCGCACAAGCACAAAAGCTAGAACTTGAGCGATGCACCTACGAATTCCATATGCCGGGATGATCGACAGCAGCCGATCCGCAAACTTGGTGGTAAGATCAGTAGTCGCAGGAGAGCAGCTTGCCGGAGAGAATGTACGCGTCCCAGTTGCTCGTCCTCACCCCGTAAGGCTTCTCCATGTCAGCACCCATCACGGCGCTCGTGATGTCCTTCAGCCCCGCGCGGCGGAGGCTCGGGCGATCCATCTCCTCTGTCGCGAGCTCGGCCAGGTCCACCGTTTTGGCCACCTTCAGCTGCTAGTCCCTCCAAAGTTTGTCGGCGTCACCCTCCACGCCGACGCCGACGAAGCGGTAGTCAGAATTGCCGAGGAAATCTTCCAGCTCATCGAGGAAGTAGTTAGCGTGGATGACCTGGAAGCTGAGGCAGCGGTGGCCGACGCAGAGCTGTAGAACGGCGATGGGGTTCTGGTCGGCGGAGTAGCTGGGGCGCCACTCGACGTCAAGCCCGACGACGAGCTTGTGAAGGCACCAATGGTGGACGGAGAGGACCTCGTCGAGCCAGTCCTCCACGGCCTTGCCTGAGGACGTCACGGTGGTGGTGATCACGTCTTCCTTGAACGTCATGTTGTACACCTGAGTCCCCGCCATTGGGTCTCTCTCCTTGTCGTCCCTACGGTTGCCGTCTGCGGCGGCGTGGCGCAACTCTCTCTCTTGTGCAAAACCTTCGTCTACACCTTTAGTTTGGATTTTAATTGGAAAACGAGCCTGGATATATAACTGATGCAGTTACGATATGAGTGGAGGAGTTTCCGAATTCGACGGGCCCGAGCCCGGAGTAAAGAGAGTAATGAAGATTTTTGAATCTTATATACTCTTTCTAATTTTTAATTCTTATCTTTATGACCACAAGTTTCATGGTCTCAACCTAACACCACGTACAACAACAACAATTCTCAGGAGCCCACCCACTAGATATGTCGGGTGGGCCACGAGATACCCTGGGTCCAGTCACCAGAGAGTAGCTAGTGTGAATACATGCTGGAGAGATTAGCAGAATTGAGAACTGGCCAATGAAGATGGATGTCAACAGTGTCACGGTTCATGTATCGAAACATGCGTCATCCTTTTTCTTCTTCTCCTTTTTCTTATAAGTTCGTATTATTTTCCACCAATCTTCTAAGACCATCTCCAACCCGTTTGCTATTTTTGTTTGCTATTCTTTCAAATAGCAAATATGCTATCCACATTTAGCATCTCGTTCTATAAACATCTCCAACCCGTTTGCTATATGATGTGCTATATTAAAAAAATTCATATTTTATTAATATGCAATAATTATTTTAAAATTCAAATAACATTGTTGCAACAACTATATTGTGACGTTTGTATTTCTAACGGCTATTTTTCAATGGTTATATTTATAACGACTATTTTCCAACGGTTGTATTTCCAATGGTTAATTTTCAACAACTATTTTGCAACAGAAATGACAATAATGTAGCATAAATTGGGGATAGCAAACCGGATAGCATTTGCTACTAGTAGCACACCGAGAGCTCCATATAGCAAATGGCTAAAAGTAGAAATCCTAATAGCAAATCGATTGGAGATGATTTTTGCTCTAAATTTGCTAAATAATAGGATATCACGCCATATAGGTAATGGCTAAAAGAGCATCTCCAACCCATTAGCTATATGATGTGCTATCCTATTATTTAGCAAATCTAGAGCAAAAATCATCTCTAACCAGTTTGCTATTAGGATTGCTACTTTTAGCCATTTGCTATATGGATCTCTCGGCGTGTTACTAGTAGCAAATGCTATCCGGTTTGCTATTCCCGATTCCCGGTACATTATCGTCGTTCCGTTGCAAAATAGTCGTTAAAAATTAGCTGTTGGAAATACATCCGTTGAGAAATAGTCGTTAGAAACATAACCATTGAAAAATAGCTGTTATAAATACAACCGTTACAATATAGCCATTGCAACAATGTTATTTGAATTTTAAAATAATTATTATATACTAATAAAATATGAAAAAAAAATTAATATAGCACATCATATAGCAAACAGGTTGGAGATGCTCATGGAATGAGATGCTAAATGTGGATAGCATATTTGTCATTTGAAAGGATAGCAAACCAAAAATAACAAAGGGGTTAGAGATGCTCTAACCCTCCTTTATTTGAAGTTGTACGGTTGGATCAGGATACGTGGCCGGCGTACACATTATGACACACTAGTGAAAGTAAAACACCCGACACATTTTATGACACAATTGTGAAAGTTAAAATACCCGATACATTTTATTATTATGGAAGTCTATAACTAAGACTCAATCAAAATCGGGCAAAAATTTTGATGACCCTGACTTCTAGTTTGTTTTTGCAAGCCATCCGAAATCAAGTTTTTTTTGTCTTCACCCTTTTGCAATGACACCCACGAGCATCTAATCTGGGCTAAAGTTGATACGTACTCCAGAAACTGTTGTTGTGTTTTTTGTGATTTACTATGTGCTTTGCTGTTTGATTGCTCATTATGTTGGATCCGTGTTGGGTTTGAACAGAGAGTGAGCTTCTCCCTGCTAGTCCTATCAGATAAACTAGTAGGTGATAGTCACTTTCTGGATCTCCAACTCAGTAGAGTTGGAAGTGGAAATATATTCCATTCTAAAAGATAAAAGAGATAAATAGTCCACTAGTATATCGTTAGAACAGCAACATTAGAACTATTTTTGCGCACCAATGAACAGAAATATAAAGTTCATTACCTTAAGACAATACATTACAAACAGGAAAAAAGAAAAACACAAACTACAAACAAGAAAAGATAAATAACACAACTAAGAACAAGAAAAAAACTACTTCTCCACCTCGCCCCACCTACTTCTCCTTCTCCTCCTCCTCCTTGGGCTCCTGGCTGGGTGGGGGCACCTCCCGCAGCGGAGACGGGAAGCCCAGTTTCCCGGACGTCTCCGCCACCAGGTTGTCGCGGCTCGCGACGCCGAGCTCGTCCGCCAGCGTCTCCGAGAGGACGTCGAGGCGACCAGCCAAGTGCGTCATGCCGAAGACGTAGTGGCTCGTGGTCCCCATGGCAGCATACTCTGGAAGGGGACCAAGCCCAAGGCGACGCATGGAGCGCGATGTATTGTCAAATACATCGCGCGCCATCTTCCGGAGAGCCCACTCCATGTCCGGGGGGGGGGGGGGGGGGGGGGGTTCTGGTCGGGGACGCTTCCCCTTGGTGTCCTTCGGCGGGCTTGGCGGCGGCGTTGTCTTGTCAGCCATGGTGTTCTTGGGTGCGGTTTTGGGAAGAGAGGAAGAGTGGTTGTGCGGAGAAGATGATGGCGTGTCCGGGTGATCTTATAGCGTAGACGAAATCCCCTGCAGTAACTGCACTGCGGTTACTGCAACTGAGTGGTGGGGCCTCTGCAGTACTGCAGGTGCAGTAGAGGTGGCTAACATGTGGGTCCCACATCATGTGGGGCCCTCATGTCAGCCATGTCTACTGCACCTGCAGTACTGCAGTTGATTTGAACCCGCCTGGTTGTTCGTCTCTCGAAGCGCGCAGTAGTGGTGATGGGACGCGGAGCGATTCCAATTGAATTCAAAGATGTGCATGCACTGCACGCGTTTAAGGTGCCTCGGTGACTGGCGCGCATGTAAGCTCGGTGTGCCCGGTCGCATCAACTGCCTGTACAAATGGCTACAGCTTGAACGAAGGATGAAACCTTATGTGGCAAACAGCAACGTATAATACTTCCTCCGCCCCAACTCAACTCTATTTCTGTTTTGGTTGAACTAGTTACCTTTGACCAATGATTTATATGGAATTTATTAACTTCAATAACATGTAGTACTAGATTGTATATTATGGAAATATTTTCATGGTGAATCTAAAAGTACAATTCTTGTAATGTTAAAACAAATCAAAATTGCATAAATCTCAAAGATAGATTTGACGAAACCTAAGACTTCCATTTGAAAAAGTTTTATACTTTACATTAGTTTTACATATGTAATATGCACAAAGGATATATCACTAAATAGTTTTGCAAAAAAACATGGAGGAGAAATATGTATATCCCATATGCTACTACTACGTAAATTAGGGGTGGGCAAATAAACCGAGACCGAAAAAACGAAACCGATAAAATCGAGACCGGAACCGAAAAGACCAAAATATCGGTTATCGAGTACTTTTTGGGTAGCAAATATAAATAACTGAAAAATAAATGTCGGGTTCGGGTACCACTCTCGGGTAACTGAAATAACCGAATAGTCAGTCCATCAAATAATAAGTTAAATTATGTGTGCTAAACTATGAACAATTCAAATTTAGATATTTTATTTTCAAGTTGTGATGTGTGAAGTTGTTGGATTTAAACATTTATTTTTTATTTTTCATTTGTCAATTTATAATAAATGACCTCATGGGATTAAATTTATCAATCATATTAAATTTGTGCAAACATGACATGGATATAATGTATAATTCATATATATCGGGTAGGACCGAAGACCGAACTGGAATTTTGGTACCCAAAATGTTCGGGTACCTAATATTATTACGACAATTCGGGTAGTGATTTCAAGCAACCGAATTTTGAAAAAGACCAAAATACCCGAACAAAAATATCGGGTAGACCAAATGCACACCCCTTAACGTAAATCCATCCAAAATAATTAGCTAGTTTGAGGATGAATGAAGTTGATCTTGCGAGCTTGATGAGCACCGTCATTGTTTTGAGCCAGGATCATTCTGCCCTTGGGATGAAAACGGTACGGTAAATTCCCGAACCGTCCGATGCCGTTTTCGAAAATTTCCGATGCGATTACCATTTTCGACAATTTCCGAAATTTTTGATCTGATTACCGTTTTTATCGGACATTGAAATTTGGTAAACGGAATGGAAACGATTTAGACTAATTTCCGACCGAATTGTTGAAATACCATATTTTAATGGAAAATTTCTGAACAATAACCGAATACTTTCCAAATAGTAGGTTGGGTCTAATGGGCTGACATGTACTCTCTCCGTCCCTTGGAATAGAGGATTTTTAAAGGAAACTTCAAAGGAATTCATTCCTACATTGTTCTAATGTCATAGGTGTTTGGAACACAGGAATCATATTTCGTTTCCTGTAGAAAGACTTCCTTTCCTATGTAAAATGGGGAAATGAAATAATCCAGTCCAAGTTCTTTGTGGTCTGCTAGTTGGCTATGAAGGGAATATATAGGGTGATAAAAGTCAAATTAACTAACCAAATGATTTGCATGGAATAATTATTTCTTTTTTTGAAACAAGGGAATAATTATTTCTGAGCTACTACAATGCAATAGACGTTTTGATGTTAGAAATATAGCAATGAAGTTGTTTATAAAGCAAATTTGTAGTTCATTTTGGCAAGAATTTATGACTTTGATTTATGTATTACAAATAATGATAGTTAAGATTCTAAAGAATTTTGTTTATAGTTGCTCACTTTCTTCGTTCCTGCATTTTGTCTATTCCTATGTTTTTTCCAATTCCTGTGATTTGGATTCCTACGTTCCAAACGGGGTCGTAGTAAATATTGTTGTGTAGTTTATTTTTGAACTACAAAGCGACAAGTATTTAGAGACGGAGGGAGTAATAAGCTCAATTCTTTAAATTTTTTATTCAGACACCAGTTTGAATACGGAGTTGTCAAAGGTAATAAGCTCAATTCTGACTGTTTTCATCCCTATTCTGCCCCAAGTCATCTGGGGCAGCAGGCGGAGGACCATGATGATCAGGATAAGGACCAGGCAAGAAATCATTGGTCAAAGGTAAGTTTGACCAAAGCTAAAAATAGAGTTGAGTTGGGGCGGAGGGAGGAGTACTTTTTAGAGACCGCTTTGCAGGCCCTGCTGCGGGCGATCTCCTGCCTGCTGACAACTCCAACGGCTAAAGTAGCGTACAGTTGCACTTTAGAAGTCGTAACCCCAGTTCCGCAAGTAGCAATCTAAATGGTGCACTTTAGAAGCCATAACCATCACTGCGCGCGTCTCATCGTCTTCTCCGCGCGTAGTAATAAAGACACACCATCCTCTTTTCCGCAACACACACAGGCCATCCTCTTCTCCGCACGCGTCCTCATTGGTTCCCTTCGAAACCCATGGAGTTCCCCTTGCCGCACGATATTGTGGTCCTGATCGCGGGGTGGGTCGCCGCAACCTCCCCGCAGCCATGGACGACCTCTCCAGTCTGCGCGCCACCTGCAAGGCCATGCACGCGGCGTGCTGAGATCGCGCCGTGGGCAGGCGCGTGGCGCTAGAGCGGGTGAGCATCTGGAAGTATAACCGGAGCTACGACCGCCTCGTGGAGCGCTTGACAATCATCGGCAACCCTCATGCATCCTACGTCACTGGGTTCGACCTCGTCTTCCTGCATGGTCGCGCACAGCCGGGCACCTAGTTCCTTGCCCGGGCGGCCGCGAACGGCCACATGGTGGCGGCCTACATCCTCGCCATGCTCCACTACGACGCCGACCATGGGGCCCGCAATGCCTTCAAGTATATTCGACAGGTCGAAGGTGAGGCCCACGTCGGCTACAACCGGACGGGTCTGTCGCCATGAAGTGGACCAACAAGGAGTGCTGTCGGTGTCGGCGTGAAGCCATGAATAGTATCGATGGTGTCGCTTGGAGGTTCCTGGGCAGGCCTCGTCCAGAAGCGCCACCGGTGGCGGTGCCCAACATTGATGATGACGCTTGGGGCTGCTCAATAGGGGGGAACCAGGGAACTGCCCGCTGCGGCAGGCCTACGTGGGAGATGTGGTCAATCTTCTGTATAGAGAACTGTAGGATTAAGCACGAGCATCACCTGTTCTGCCATCTGGCATTGCACTATATGGGTTATATTCCCTCCATTCCCATTTGTATGCACCACTAGTTCTCCCAAAACCAAATTAAAGAGAACAAAGGGAGTATATAAAATAGACTTATACTAGTATATGTGTTTCCCCTATGCTCGCTCGTCTCTGATGAATGTTGCACTTGTTGTGTTTCCCCTATGCGCGCTCATCTTATGTTTAGCCCCGTTTGCATCAAAGGAAACTCACGGGGCAATTTAAAGAAATGGATTCTTCCAGAAATGAATACATTCAATCATACAGTAGTTTGTAGCGAAGGAAAGGCAACGACTGTTGTGCAATCTGGGCTCCTGTGCAAGCGTGCAATCCGCGAATCTCAGCCGTGTGATGGACATCCAAGGGTGTCGTACTTTTTGCACATAGATCCCTCCACCTGCTTGCACACTTTTTACACATTTATATGTAAAAGGTGTAGACACCCTTGGATGTCCATCAAACGGCTAAGATTTGCAGATTGCACCCTTACACAGAAGTCTAGATTTCATAGCAATCGGTGCCCGAAGGAAATCACTGTTCCCTTCTCTCTGTTCATTGTCTACACTTTTCATTCCAGTCGTCACTAATCGACATAACTAGCTGTTACATAATCCCCAACAAACACAAAATAAACTAATTGGCACATCTAGTCCGCAACACTTCCCTTAAAGCAGTGATCATAACTTCTGGTCGCGTATAGGAGTAGTGGTAATGATTACACCGCGTATAGGGGCATAGGTCCAGTGGAACGTTGGAGTTATACCTATCTTTTTCTAACATTTTTCTCGTCCTTTCTTTTCTTTCTATTCATTGTCTCATCTTTTCTTTCCAGTCGTCGCTACCTGTTAGTACTGTATACTACTTTACAGACCGCTTTGCAGGCCCCGCTACAGGCGATCTCCTGACACCTCCAGCGGCTAAAGTATCGTACAGGCCACATTAGAGGCCATCGGCGGTGTGGACGGTCGTTCATTAGTAGAGAATACAGATAGAATAGATAGTTTACTAAATAGCAGATAGAAAATAAAATAACAGATGGAATAGCCGAACAACATTGAGTTCATTATCATAAAACATTACTCCCTCCTTCATATATTACTAGTCGTTAGAACAAGTTTTTTTAGTTCATATTTGAACTAGAAAATTACTTGTTCTAATTATTAACGACAGGTGATATGGGAAGGAGGAAGTACAAAACATGAAACACAACATCACGAAAAAAGAAAAAAGAAAACATCACAAAAACAAGAAGAGAAAAATATCACGACTGGATTAATCAGTGTCAAAAGATTTCCTGTTTTAAAGTTGGGTTCAACTAGAATGTAATCAGATGTTTCGTGCAATCGTGCAATCAACCATCTTCAACCCTTGGATCGATCTACATTACGGCCGTTGAATCTTTTTATTTAACCCCCTCCACCAGGTAGAGGGGTGGTGGTGGTGGAAGTGGTTGAATGAAAAGATGTAATAACAGTAAGATGTAGATCCAACGGATGAAAATCTTTGATTACACGATTGCACCTAAACTTTAATTCCATGTAGGGCTGTCAACGAGTCAAACTTGAGCGAGTTTGTTTCTATCATATATAAAAATTGTGTTCCATAGAACATTTTTAATAGAATTATATAGTTTAGTTAATCATGCGTACATATCACAGATGACAACAACAAATGAGCTTACTCGAACTTTTCGAGTTTGAGCTCATCAAACTAGCAATACTCAACTTCATCCTCAAACTTTTAATCAAAACTAAGTTTGGTCCTTGAACTTTCAAACGGGTCAATTATTTAGTCTATCAACTTCAAAAGACCGTTTCGCTATCATCCTTAGTCTGGGTTGGACATCCACATTGACATGCCAAATAAGCTATTATGCCATGTACATCATCTACCCCAGCCACCTCACTTAGAAAAAGATAATAATTTTTTATCATCTTAAAAAATAACTAGCTAATTAATTGGGGTGTATTTACGTTGTTGCATGGGATATACATATTTCTCCTCCATTTTTTTTGCAAAACCATCAAGTTATATATCATATGTCATATTACATATGTAAAAATATCGTACAATATAAAACTATTAAGCCTAGGGAAGAGCAAACAGAGCAAAAACAGAGAGGAAGAGCAAACTTTTAAGCCTAGGGAATAAAATATAAAACGAAACTACGCAGCTGGCCGGGTACACGTACAGTCTGGGCCGGTGTTGCGGTGCACCTTAACCCCCATCATGCGTCCCCGGTGGTTGTTGGGAAGACCCTTGCAGGCAGACCAGGATCGCCTGACGTAGTGAATTTTATTGCATCCTATTTTTAGGAGTCTTTTTAAATATGGTATTTTCTCATTAATTATTGCGGTCGATCTATACGACACTTCATGCTCTAGGCAAAAAATAAAAAAGATTGTACTTCATGCTGATGCAAACAAGAGGCAATTAAAATAGAAACTCTTGAGTTCTTGTCAAGTTTACAAAATGAAAGCATCGCAATCCTCCCTAATGTCCTCGATAGTTAATGTGTTTTAAATCCTGTTAATTAGTTATAGAAGTTTGTTTTATTTAGATGTTTGAAGTATGCATCATTATATGCATGTAAATTATTTCTCATGTTGAAGCAAGCAGACAAGAGTTTAAGAAACGATTTGAATGGACCCCTTAGTTGGATAGCTGGGAAGTACAACCGTCGGATCAAAACAAACGGTGGATGCAGCCTTTACTGCACGCATGCAGCAAAATGTCGCTACATCAGGCGATCCTGGTGCAGGCAGGTATGCTCCGATTCCTGTCCTCCAACTCCATCTAGGCTTCCAATGACGCAGGCGGTTCACCACCAGACTGTAGAAAGGATAAGCACGCACACATATAACAATCATTGTTGACTGCATTGGTCTAACGTCATTGTTTGACTGCGTAGGCCAACGTTTAGTCATTAACGCTAGCTTTTGAATCTGTGTAGTGCGAAAGGGTTTTGTTTGGTTTCACACTACACTAGCTAGCCTATATAAAGTGTATTTGTGTTCCCTGATGAATACACAAAAAACATTCTCCATACAGAATGAAAGTTGCATGCCCCTTTCTTCTGCCGGAGGTTCGAAGGAAACTACACGGCTGGCCGGGTACATGTACGGTACGGGTGTGCCGGTGTACCTTAACCCCTCGTACGTCGTTCGTCCCCAGTGGTTGTTGGGAAGAGCCTTACAGGTATGCTCTGATTCCAGACCTCTTACTCCATCTCTAGGTTTATGATGACACAGGCGGTTCACCACCAGGCAAACCAAAAAAGGTTGAGCGGCATGCAAATTTTTTGATGAAAAACTGATTGCGGCCCGCTGACTGCAGCCTGCTGACGCATCCATCTCTAGTTTTTTGATGACACTCTCACTGACATGTCATCATATTATTTGTTGTGAAGGTATGGTAGTTAAACTAAGCATTAATAAAGGGACCAATAACATTTTGACACATCAGCGGGATGACGCATGGGAGGACAGAACGAGAGGGACACGGCTTGCAACCAGTTTGTCATCAAGAAATTTGCATGCCGCTCTCATCACCGAGGCTTTGCTGGTTTGTCTGGTGGTGAACCGCATGCGTCATTGGAAACCTAGATCTAGTTAGAGGACAGGGATCAGAACATACCTGCAGGGGTCTTCCAACCACCACCGGGGACGCACGACGGGGGTTAAGGTACACACCAGCACACCTGGATTGTACATAATGTGTCGATGAAGATGAACGGCGTTCTGGCTGTGGAAGCACTTGCATGGCTTCCATTGGAAGGTGACCGACTCGCGGAAGATGTGCGAGGTCGACTATGCCAACATTATTTGTTGTGAAGGTATGGTGGTTAAACTAAGCATTAATAAAGGGACTAATAACATTTTGACACATCAGCGGGATGATGCATGGGAGGACAGAACGGGAGGGACACGGCTTGTATACTCCCATTCAGTGCTTCCATGCGTGCTCCTACTTAAGTGTCATGATTTTATTGGCCCTTTCATTTACCGAACATAATGGCTGATTTAACTTCAACCAATTAGATGATGACACATAAGCGGGAGTACGAATGGAAGCACAAACGGGAGCACCGTTGCATCCGAACGGGAGGACACGGCTTGTATACTCCCATTGAGTGCTTCCATGCGTGTTCCTACTTAAGTGTCATGATTTTATTGGCCCTTTCATTTACCTAACATAATGCATGATTTAACTTCAACCAATTAGATAATGACACATAAGCGGGAGTACGAATGGAAGCACAAACGGGAGCACCGAAGTTGCATCCGAACGGGAGGACACGGCTTGTATACTCCCATTCAGTGCTTCCATGCATGCTCCTACTTAAGTGTCATGATTTTATTGGCCCTTTCATTTACCTAACATAATGCCTGATTTAACTTCAACCAATTAGATGATGACACATAAGCGGGAGTACGCATGGAAGCACAAATGGGAGCACCAAAGTTGCATCCGAACGGGAGGACACAACTTGTATACTCCCATTCAGTGCTTCCATGCGTGCTCCTACTTAAGTGTCATGATTTTATTAGCCCTTTCATTTACCTAACATAATGCCTAATTCCACTTCAACCAATTAGATGATGACACATAAGCGCGGAGTACGCATGGAAGCACAAACGGGAGCACCGAAGTTGCATCCCACACCAGCACACCCGGACCGTACATATGTGTCGGTGAAGATGGAACTCAACAGTCTCACGGTTATGGATAGAAAAAAGGAAGAAGAAAAAGGATGGCGCGTGTTTCGATCTATGAACCGCGAGACTACTAACTTCCATTTTAACTGGCCAGTTCCCGATTCCGCTGAGTCATTGTTGTTGTACGTGGTGTTTGGTTGAGACAATGCAACCTTTTGGTCATAACGATAAGAATTAAAAAGAGGAGTATATCAGATTCAAAAATCTTCATTACGCCAGGTCGTATGATGGCCGGACACTCTCCAATCCACTTAGATTGAAGTGGAACCACTCCTACCCAAACGAGGAAAAAAATTTATGGATACGGTATGCATATCCAAGGCTGTGCATACTGTTCCACATTTGTGACATGTGTCCATATGAACGGACGCGTGCAGTAGTGGTGATGGGACGCGGGGCGGTTCCAATTGAATTCAAGGATGCGCATGCGCTGCGTGCGTTTAAGGCGCCTTGGTGACTGGCGCACACGTAAGCTCGGTGCGCCCGGTCGCATCAGCCGCCTGTACAAATGGCTACGGCTTGAACGAAGGACCAAACCTTCTGCGGCTAACAGCAACGTATAGTACTTCCTCCGCACCAACTCAACTCTATTTCTGTTTTGGTAGAACTAATTACCTTTGACCAATGATTTATATGGAATTTATTAACTTCAACAACATGTAGTACTAGATTGTATATTATGGAAATATTTTCATGGTGAATCTAAAAGTATAATTCTTGTATTGTTAAAACAGATCAAAATTGCGTAAATCTCAAAGATAGATTTGACGAAACCTAAGACTTCCCTTTGAAAAAGTTTTATACTTTACATTAGTTTTACATATGTAATATGCACATAGGATATATCACTAAAATGTTTTGCAAAAAACATGGAGGAGAAATATGTATATCCCATATGCTACTACTACATATATTAGGGGTGGGCAAATAAACCGAGAGCGAAAAACTGAAACAGATAAAACCTAGACCGGAACCGAAAAGACCAAAATATCGAGTATCGGGTACTTTTCGGGTAGCAAATATAAATAACTGAAAAATAAATGTCGGGTTCGGACGGATGAAGCAGTTCCACATTTGTGACATGTGTCCACATGAACGGACGGATGAAGCAGTTGCATGACTGTGACATGTGTCCACATGAACGAACGAGGTCGTATGATGGCCGGACATGACAGGGATAACGCCAAGGAATCATATCCTTCTAAAGCATAATTTTTTCCTGCATACGATGGGCCCTTCGCGTGTCAAATTAAAAATTTCTCCTTTTATCGAAAAACAGCTCCTTTAACGATGCCAAATTTTGGTACATGGGCTCACACGTACATGAGGACGAACACCAAGCGTTCCAGCGCAGTTTCGGCCCAGGAATATAAAGTGACTCAGAGCAGTTTTAGCCCACGAATAACAAGCGGCCCAGCGCAATGTTGGGCCTACTCTGATAGCTTCACGTACGCTTTGTCCTGGCTGCCTCCCTGCCAAACCCTTCGATCCACAATTCCCCCTCTCCCGATTGCACGAAACGCGCCTGGAGGAGCGTTCACCGGCCGCCACACTCTTGGAGGAGCATCCGTCGGCCGCCACGCTCTTGGAGGAGCATCCGCCGGCCGCCACGCTCTTGGAAGAGCATCTGCCGTCCACCGGCGTGGAGGGGCATCCCCCGGCCGCCGCACGTGGAGGAGCAACAGCGCTAGGTACAATTGCTCACATAATGTTATTGTAGTTTAATCCTCTTACGGATATGCCGATTGAATTGTAGGAAGCGATGTCAAAAGATAAGACATGGATGGGAAAAGACATGCGTACAAAGGAGTGTAAGGATGGAATGAAGTCATTTTTAAATTTAGCATTCCAGGGCACTCGTGAAGAAGAAACTAAGCCTTGTCCTTGCACGAAATGTCATAATATTTGCCACGAGAGACGCAAGGAAGTTCATATTTACTTGCTTTGTAATGGGATGTCATTTTATTATACTTGTTGGGTACACCATGGGGAAAAACGAGTTGAGAAAAAAATTGCTGAGCAATTAGCAAATAATGAGGAGATAATTTCTGATGATGCTGCTATGGAAAATACGCT
This sequence comes from Tuctoria greenei, assembly GCA_036927565.1. NCBI lineage: Eukaryota > Viridiplantae > Streptophyta > Magnoliopsida > Poales > Poaceae > Tuctoria > Tuctoria greenei. Next base: position 218,374,294 of record JAYESD010000001.1, on the reverse strand, counting down.
GTCCAGCCTTCTTAGAGGCACTGGTGATCATGGTGGTACTTCAGCAGGTGTTGATGATCCAGAAAATGCTATAAACCAGCAGGAGCCAACTGGGTGTGCAAAGGCATTCTATGACTTATTAAATGATGCCAAAAAGAAGTTGTATCCAGGTTGTGAGAAGGTGACCCAATTATCCTTCATTGTCAGTTTGTACCAGATAAAGTGTTTAACTGGTTTGAGCAAAAAAGCGTGTGAGTTCATCCTTGAACTATTCTCATATGTGCTTCCAGAGGGCCATTGCATTCCTAATACACTTGATAAAGTTCGGAAGGTTGTTCGTGACCACGGGTTGAGCTACGAAAAAATCGATGCATGTGTCAATGACTGTGTGTTATTCCGGAAGGACTATTCTCTACTGGATTGATGCTTTACCTTGTGGATAGGCCAAGAAGCTTGTAGCACGCAAGATTCTATGATACTTCTCTCTTATTCCCCGTATTCAAAGGTTTTATATGGCAGAATCAACGGCATCAAAAATGCGCTGGCACAAAGAAGAACGTATTGATGATGGAATATTACGCCATCCTACATATTCGAAAGCATGGAAGCATTTTGATAGCATTCACCCAAATTTTCTCATCTGATCCTCGCAACATAAGACTTGGGCTAGCATCTGATGGTTTCAATCCTTTTGGAGTAATGAATGTTTCTTACAGTACATGGCCTGTGATTCTAATCCCTTATAATCTACCACCTTGGTTGTGTATGAAGCATCCTTATTGGTTGATGTCAATGATAATTCCTGAACCAAAGTCACCTGGAAACAACATTGATGTGTATATGCAGCCTTTGATTGATGAGCTACTAAAATTATGGTCTGATGGTGTTGAAACATACGACAGTTCAAAGAAAGAGACATTTCTCATGCGAGCTTCTATATTGTGGACAATAAATGATTTTCCAGCATATGCAATGCTATGTGGATGGAGCATAAAAGGTAGGCTAGCATGTCCATATTGCCATGTAAACACTGACGCCTTGTGGTTGAAACATGGACGAAAGTATTGCTACATGGGTCATCGTCGTTTCCTACCTCAGGATCACCGGCGGTGTCGGGACAAAGCTTCTTTCAACAACAAAATAGAGAATAGAGAGGCTCCAACATCACTCTCTGGTCACGAAGTACTCCAACAATACGAGACTTTTGATCAAGTGAGTTTTGGAAAGACGAATAATAAGAGAAAGCGCACTGAGGAAGATAGGTGACATAGTTGGAAGAAGAAAAGTATATTTTTCAGCTCCCGTATTGGAAGACATTGCTAATAAAGCAGAACTTGGACGTCATGCACATTGAGAAAAACATTTGTGATAGCATATTAGGTACATTGCTTAATATGGATGGTAAAACAAAAGATAGTCTACAAGCTCGTTTTGATATGCAGGAAATGGGTATATGGCCAAAGCAACATCCGGTGGGTATGAAAGGGAAGTAATTGTCCATCAGCATCATATACTTTGCAAAAAGATCAGAAGACCACCTTGTGCAAGTTTTTGGCAGATGTGAAGATGCCCAATGGTTATGCCTCAAACATCAACAGAAGTGTGGACATAACAGCACGGTATCAGGTCAAAAAACTCATGACTGCCATATTATATTTCAGAAGCTCCTTCCTATTGCAATACGTGACATATTGCCTGAAAAGGTTGTTGAACCTTTAATTTAGTTTAGCATATTATTTTCTGGAATTTGTTCTAAAGAATTAGAGGAACCAGATTTGGATAAGATGATTGAACAATTTCCTGAAACAATTTGTAAGCTTGAGATGTTGCTTCCTCCTGCTTTCTTTGATATCATGGTACATCTTCCAATCCATCTTGGCGAAGAAGCTCGCTTGGGTGGACCTGTTTCTTACAGATGGATGTATCCAATTGAGAGGTACCTTGGTACATTGAAGAGGTATGTACGTAACAGAGCTCACCCGGAGGGTTCTATAGCTGAGGGATATATTATGGAAGAGTGTATGACTTTTTGTAGCCAGTGTTTGGATAACATCAGCACCAAGCTTAATAGGCCAGAACTTCATGAAGCTGCAGCTAGGAATGAACCTTCTCTCGAGTCTAATATATTTACAGAAGTTGATAATTCTAAAAAAGGGCTTAAATGGGGCGAACTTACTATGGTGGAACTACATAACATCAGGCATTATATTATTTCTAATGTTGAAGAGGCCGCTCCATGGATCAAGTACATATAACGCTCAGATGTTCTATACTATATTAATGGATCATGCTTATTGTAGATGGCTAATTTAATTTTGTACCCTTTTTAGTGAGCATTTTGAAGAGCTGAAAAAGATTCATTCTTGTGATGTTGAAAAACCCCATAGAGATGAGTTTGTTTATTGGTTTCAGAAACAAGTAAGTACATGCAAGTTTTTACTTTGATGAAATATTGAAGAAATATCTGTTCTGAAGTTGGTTTATCGATGAACCCTCTTATACTAATTACTGTGTACAGATTACGACATTACACAAAGAAGGCAAAGTAACCGATTATTTGTATGCATTATCTAGAGGACCTGATCGTCGGGCATGTTTTTTTAGTCGATCATTCATAAATGGCTTCTTCTTTTGAACAGCAGAGGTGGAAAAAGATTTACGGACGCAAAATAGTGGTGTTGTTGTTCAGGATGGTGATTATGAGTGGTATGGAGTAATTGAGAAAATGATTTCTGTTGATTTCGAAAAAAATCAAGAGGTTCTGTTATTTGAATGTGAATGGTTTGATCGGCCTCGTTTCAGTCAGATCCAAAGCAGAGGCTACAAAATGGATATATACGGAATGATAGATGTGGACACTACTATTTCTCAATTTAAGTATGAGCCTTACATTCTAGCCACCCAAGCAGAACAAGTTTTTTACGTTAGAAGTGTGAAGCAACCTAAATGGGCTACAATTGTTAGAACGATGCCAAGAAACCTTTTTGCCATGCCCCCTGGAGACAGTAAAAATAATGTCACTGAGACGATGGAGGATGAGACATTATTTGATGATCGACCACTTACTGATATAAATAAGGATATGACCACATGGAATAGGAATGACATTGACGGAGCAACCGGTGATGCTTCCGCTCTTTCAAATGAAGATGATGACGACGACGACCACGACGATGATGATACATATATCAATGATGGTATTGTACCTCCAATATTGAGGGAGGACAGCGAAGATGATGATTTTTTCATATAGGTACTGTATGAGCTAGCTGTACGTGAACACTATATGTAATGCAGTTTGTGTTCCGTGGCGATAGATCTTAACGCCACCAACTGGTATTTCGTGGCAACGAATCCTAATACAACTATTGTGTTTCGTGGCGATAGATACTATCGCCACGAACTTGTGAATCGTGGCATAAGGTCCTAATGCAATGTTTGTGTTTCGTGGCGATAGATCCTAATGCCACAAACTATTGAATTGTGGCAACAGGTCCTAATGCAATGATTGCGTTCCGTGGCGATAGATGCTAATGCCATGAACTAGTAAATCGTGGCAACAGATTCTAATGCAACGATCGGGTTCCATGGTGACAGATGCTAACGCCACGAACTATTGAATCGTAGCAACAGATCCTAATGCAACGATCGGGTTCCGTGGCGATAGATGCTAACGCCACGAACTATTGAATCGTAGCAACAGATCCTAATGCCACGATTAGAATCTGTGGCGATAGATGCTAATGCCATGAACTAGTGAATCGTGGCAACAGATTTGTGGCGATAGATCCTAAGGCCACGAACTAGTGAATCGTGGCAACAGATCCTAGTGCAACGATCGTGTAACATGGCGATAGATGCTAATGCCACGAACTAGTGAATCGTGGCAACAGATTCATGGCGATAGATGCTAAGGCCACGAACTAGTGAATTGTGGCAAAGATCCTAGTGCAACGATCATGTTCCGTGGCGATAGATCCAAATGCCACAAACTAGTGAATCGTGGCAACAGATCCTAGTGCAACGATCGGGTTCTGTGGCAATAGATGTTAATGCCACGAACTTGTGAATCGTGGCAACAGATTCGTGGCGATAGATCCTAATGCCATGAACTAGTGAATCGTGGCAACAGATCCTAATGCAACGATCGGGTTCTGTGGCGATAGATGCTAATGCCACGAACTAGTGAATCGTGGCAACAGATTCGTGGCGATAGATCCTAATGCTACGAACTAGTGAATCGTGGCAACAGATCCTAATGCAACTGTCGTGTTCTGTGGCGATAGATGCTAATGCCACGAACTAGTGAATCGTGGCAACAGATTCGTGGTGATAGATCCTAATGCCACGAACTAGTGAATCGTGGCAACAGATCCTAATGCAACGATCGGGTTCCATGGCGATAGATGCTAATGCCACGAACTAGTGAATCGTGGCAACAGATTCGTGGTGATAGATCCTAATGCCACGAACTAGTGAATCGTAGCAACAGATCCTAATGCAACAATTGTGTTCCGTGGCGATAGATGCTAATGCCACGAACTAGTGAATCGTGGCAACAGATTCGTGGCGATAGATCCTAATGCCACGAACTAGTGAATCATGGAAACATATCCTAACGCAACGGTCGTGTTCCGTGGCGATAGATGCTAATGCCACAAACTAGTGAATCGTGGCAACAGATTCATGGTGATAGATCATAATGCCACGAACTAGTGAATCATGGCAACAGATCCTAATGCAATGATTGTGTTCCGTGGCGATACATGATAAGGCCACGAACTAGTGAATTGTGGCAAAAGACCAAGCTTACTGCAATAATTTAGTATTCGTTGCAGTACAATCGTTGCAACAGGGTGGAATCCTTGTAGTGGGTGTTGCCAATGCATTCATCAAGGGGGAGATTGTGAGACCTATGTGTTGAATACATTGGCAATTATGTTAAATGTGAAGATTTACATGCAAAGTTTTGAATATACTTGAGAAACACACTTCGCACTATCCAAACTTTTGCTGGACGTGAGCTGCACGTGTGTTATGTTCTGGAATGTCTGAACTTTTCTTGTATAATGCATAGCGGCTGTTTTGGACTGTCTGTACTTTCTATGTGCTGAAATAATCGTGTGAATGCTATGTTTTTCATTTGTAATGTTTCAGACTTGCTTTACACTTATGGTAAGATTTGCTTAGTACTTTTGGACTAAGTTTTTGATGTGTTTTGGCTGATCATGGTGGACAGTATCTTGCTATGTTTGCAACATGCTTATGTGAGGTGCTCACATAAGGTGTTGTGGTTATCGGATTAATGTGAGTCAAGTCAAGGACTTGTGCTCGGAATAATTAGTTGTTTGTTCATGTGCAGGTGTTGCTTGAGGTCAAGACATGGCTGGTGACGAGATCATTTGAACTAGTCTTAGGGAGAAGATGTGGTTCAACAACAAAGTTTGGGAGGAATTGTTGTTGAGTTGATCGGGAGGTCGCGCAGCATGTATGGGTCAAGAACAATGCATATGAAGGTTTCGTAAACGTTGTTGGAAGGTGTTTGCAAATGTGCAAGGAGTTCATGGACGTGGCAACATGGTTACAAGGCGTGATGAAAAGAAGTGGACATAAACAATCGGTTGGAAAGGTCCAACTGGCTGGATCATGCCTCAGGCTGCGGCTAACGTGGTTATAGTTTGTTTATGGAAAGTTTCGAGTTTGTTTTTGTTAGATTTCGTGTGGGTCACATAGTTGAGTTGTTTTAGCAATGTTTAGAATGTTCCTAAGGTGTTTGTAAGTCTTAAGATTGCTTCTATCTGCGTATAGAAGAGTCTTGAGCACTTATGAAAAGTTTCGGCTGAAACTGAGTAGGATTAGAATCCTAGTTTGGTTTAGGTTGGCCTTAGGGCGGGTTATAAAAGCAAGGGAGGTTAGAGCTCATGGAGAGACGACTTTGGGCTGTTCCTCTTGTGTTTTTATCAATAAAATTCGTAGTTTAAAGGAACTTTTATGCCTTGTTCATCCGACTTGTTTCAAACAAGTTTTTCTCGTCGAGTTTCCGCACAGCACTATATTGCATCGGTGTTTTTATCATAACTCGATTTTTACAGATCCAATTGACGTGATTCTTTTAGGTTTGTCTTCACAACTTGATTATCTATCATTTCTAATAATTTCACGTTCATTGGATTTATGGTTTCTGATCTACACGAGTTTCTTTGCAGTGTTGCAGATCTGATTTTTTACTCGGATAGAATAGATTGGCCCTTGTTCGATCTTTTGATCATAACTTGAGTTTTTCTCGACGGTTATTCATGATTATCATTGTTACATATTTTTAACTTGATTCTTCACAATCTATACTGGTTTTGTCATGATTGATCACATTTAGATTAGTCGCACACATTATTTCTTTAACAGATCGATTTTCTGTTGAGGGGTTTTTGTTACTTCTGCTGAAAAAGTTTAAATCTACCATTCACCCCCCCCCCCCCTCTCTGGTAGATTTTTATGTGCTCTTCGATCCTACAACATCACCTTCCATCGAGATGTCGTCTTGTGCACCCCTCCACCGTGGACTTGGTGTACGCTCGGGGGAAAGGTGTGAGCTTGAGTCTCTCCCATGGCTTGAGCTTGATGATGGTCCCTTCCTCTTCCCAAACAACTTCTTCATTCTCTTCATGGCTGCACAACTTTAGAACAAACAATACAAATTGGAAACGGGTTACATTAGTGAAAACCAAACGAAAACCCTCGATGAATTGTTTTGTCAGCTTGAGAGCAACTTGAAAATGCAAATGCAAAGTGCAAATGGAGATGAAAGCAAATCTTTTTGGCTTGAAATTGGGAGAAGTGTTTCAATAAAGATCAAAACAATTCCTGAGCAAGTGTGTGAGTGAGCTGGGGAGGTGAAAATGAGGTGAAGCGTGAAGCAACACACTCACCCGAGCATGTATAAATAGTGTAACACTCCCCCAACGGTCATAAGAAGAAAGAATATAGCCGTTGGAGGAGAGAGAGCCAAATTAGAACTCCCCCCAAGTCGGCCGACCAGGGGACTCGACCGACCTATAGGTGGGCCCCCTCTGGTCCCTTTTTTGGTATGTGGCTCCCAATGGCTATATTTTGAGCTGTTGGGTGACCAACCACAAAATTGCTCCGAAAAACTGTTTTTCAAATAAAACTTCCCCAAATCCAATATTTTTATTTTTTATTTTCAAAAAATAAAGAAAATAAATCTAAGTTGAGACTACAAAATTCCCAACCATCCTAAGGAAAAGCAAACATGCTATGGAAAATGCAAAAAAATTCAATGGTGAAAAATTCAAATGGGGATGAAAAATGAAAATGAGATAACTACCAAACTAACCTATTGGTGAGTCCCATCCAAAATCCCATGAGATAGATTTTTCTCAGTCCTCATGAAGCTCAACTTTTAGCCTTCTGTCCCGAAGAAGTGGGCATGGCCGGCTCGCCTTGCTTCTTACGCCATTCCTTTTTGGCGGTTCACTGGACTTGGGCCATTCAGACGGCTCTGACTTCTCTACCTTTTGAATGTCGGCGTGGGTGAGAAGAAGGAATCTCCCCATATATTGATTTCCTCATAAATGCAATGAGGGTGTCCACTTGAGGTGGTGTAACTTCAACCTCCTTGATGTGTTTGGCATTCAAGACATACTCAATTTTGATCATGGAGCATTGCTCCTTCCTTGGTTGAATGTCAAACTTCTCCTTCTTGCCATTGATATGGAATCATGTTTCTTTGACTCCCACATCAATGCGAGCATCCGCAGTGCTAAGGAAAGGGCGCCCAAGAATGAGCGAAGTTTCCTTCTCAACCTCCATGTCGAGCACCACAAAGTCCACAGTATGAAGTTTTTCTGGATTCTTTTCGGAACATTTTTGGCGATACCTGCGGCATGGCGGGCCAATGAATTGGCTAGCTAAAGCTGCATCAGCGTTGGAGACAATGTGTTGAAGTTGAGCTTCTCGGAGACCACCTTTGGCATGACACTCACACTTGAGTCAAGATCACAAAGTGCTTTGCCAAAGTGTATTGTCCCAATGGAGCATGATATAGTAAGCAGCATGGATCCTTCTTCTTTTCCAAAAGCATGTTGAGGATAGCAGTGTTGCAATACTTAGTGATCTTGACAACTTCTGCGGTGGGCAATGGTCGCTTGTTGTTCAATATGTCCTTGAGATAGCGAGCATAAGTGGGTAATTGTATCGCATCTATCAATAGCACATTGATGTGGATCTTCTGGTTGACTTCAACAAAGCAATTGAATTGCTCATCCATAGTTGGCTTCTGATTTCTTTGAGGGAATGGCATGAACGTAGTATCCTCAAATTCTCTTACCATTCTCTCACTGAGCTTTTCTCCCTTGTTAGAAGGGACTCCTTCCTTGCTCTTCTCAACTGTTGTCTCCTCTTAAGTGGGGTACGGTGGGTCACGAGTGGTCTTTCCACCTCTCGTAGCCACCGCACTCACATTCTCTAGGGAAGCCTCGGGCTTGCCCGGAATCTTCCCATTTTCCAATGGAGGGACAACAGCTACCAGTTGAGCTAATTGAGACTCCAAGATCTTGTTGAAGCTCAACTGGTTCTTGAAGGCAAAAGCTAAGCCTTTAATCTTAGCATTGATGTTTTCCATAGTCTTGTCATTAGCCAACAACTTCTTGGATAGGGCATCATTGATCTTAAGTTGGCTAATGGCAAGTTTCTTCAAGTTGGGCTAATTTCCATTTCCATTGTTGTTGTTGTAGCCTCCTTGAAAGAAAGGGTGTGGTTGCCCCACCCTTGACCCCCTAGACGGTAGCCATTGTTCAAATTTTCATTGTTTGCTAAGTACAAGGAGTCCTCATGGGTCTCGGGGCGGTCACTTCTCATATTACCCGCTTTGCTACAGACCTCACACATCATGTGAGAGTCTAAGGCCTGGGCAGTCCAAATACTTCTCCATTGGCTTGACAGTCCAGCTTCTTCATCAAGAGGTCCAATTTGGTAGCGATCATGACCACGTCTTCAAAGGTGTGCATGCCTCGCTGTCGGGGCTAGATACGCTCATCGCTTCAACCCATGTTGGAAACCATCTTCTCAATCAACTCTTTGGCTTTGGGAAACATAAGGGAGAAGAAACCTCCTCCAGCAGCAGCAGCATCCGCATGGTCAAGGGTTGACGAAGTCAGCCCGTTGTAGAAGTTTTAGATGATGATCCAATCATCCATCCCATGGTTGGGACAAGCCAGGATGTACTCCTGCAGTCTTTCCCAAGCCTCGAGAATGGACTCTTTGGGCTCTTGCTGGAAGCATGGGATTCTTCCACGTAGGGGCATTAGTATTAGCCAACGGGGAGAATTTGGCGAGGAATGTTGTACAACACATTTCCCAAGTGTTTATATGTAACACCCTAGACACTATGAGTCCGGCGGTCGTTAGTCCTGGCAGCTCTATAGGATCACAGACTAGCCCCACAGACCAACACTAGTCTTTTCTACGCATTTTGTCCTCACTCGTTGTTGACGGCACCTAAGGTATACTAACGAAACATCCCCAGCAACGGCGCCAAAAATGCTTGTTGGTATTTCTTATGCACCACTAAACATCTCCAACTGATGTGTCAAAAATGCTTGTTAATGGTTCTATTGGATCACAGAGTGAATTCCGCAAGCGCACGGAAATATCATTGTAGCATTTCCCCCTAAGAGTATTCCCAAGGTTGACATTTATTTGATCCCAAAGGAAGGCAGGGAAGAGATATAACAATATCAAGTGGAAAGGGTAGAAAGGTCTAGGTAAGAATCTAGTAAGGATGGATAAAATAATAGTGGAGGTAGTGTGACACACACAATAGCTTTCAAGTCTAAGGGGGGTAAGAGGATCCTAGAGGTTAGTTAAGGTTGAGAGTTATGGAGGTACTCCTACTATGCTCTATTGTACATATACATAGCCTAAACTAATTATCCATAAGCTAGGTCAATAGTAAATACTTATGCTATGTGGTTCAACACATCGGGCACGGGCTCACCCCTAGCAATACTAGGGCGACTCCCGCCAAGAGCCTGTGGCATAGCCGAATGTGGAGGGTTACAAAGGACGGATAGGAGTGTCACCACCTACTGCCTACCTCTTCAATCTGTGGGTCTACGAGACATCCAATGCTACTTAGCTATCCTAGCACCATGCTAGCATATTAAGTAATTACCTTAAGAGCCTAGGCACAAGCCATCCTAATGCAATGAATTGAATCATCATTGAACCAATGCTGATACACAGCATAATTATCCATACTAACCTAGTTATGTTATAATTAACTAGACAATAGTGGGGGTCTATAGGTTTTATGATAATGAGATATGTTCATGATGAAACAGTCATAGAAGCTATACCTTCCACATACATGGACTCCACAATCAAACAAGAAACGATTTGCCCAAGTATATGTATAAGTAGAGACTAAAGATATTATCTTTATTATGCATAAAGTCACAAATACAAGAAACAATACATGAGTCATAACTTTACCAATGTAGGATTCGGAAGAGAGAGACTCCTTACTCCTTTCCCAATTTGGACTTGGGACTAGAGACTCTCCTCTCTACAACCTAACTCCTCTAAGACTACGGATGATAGTGTATACAATAGAGATGAAGCTCAAGTGGTGTGTGTTGAAAGTGAGGGGTAGGGGGTCCTATTTATACAAGTGTTGAGGTCGGTTCCTGCCACCAAAAGCGTGTGAATCAGTCACCATTGACTCCTTCAAGCCAGGAGGAGCCAACAAGCATCGTTTGACCATGTTTGGCGCCAGGAAGGGGTCGGCCGAACCCCTGGTTCGGTCGACCTGGTCAGCACTCCAAACGTGGAGTGCTTCCTCCAGGTGGCTGCCAGTTGGGCCCCCTTGATGTATCTGGGTGATACACCATTGGATCTCCTCGGATACTTCTGTTTGTGGGCCATTTGATCCATGGGATGCCACGTGTCGTTGCCTGATTGGCTGGGATGATATTTTATAGGATTGGTCCCTCTACATTTCCTCATTTCCTGCATAAAATGTTGCATACACATATTTCTCCAAGTCCAAGTGGAATTGGGTTAGATAGAAAGGTGATGTGTGCAAGAAATGACAAATCCTTCACATAATTGAGTTAAATTGACGGATGAAATTGGTATATAACAGTCGTCAACAAACTCCCCCAAGCTTATCCTTTGCTCGTCCCGAGCAAAGTCAAGATTTTAGGTTGATGATTAGGAGTTGCTACAATGTCTTATTTTCAAAAGTATCTAATGCACAACAAGATACTCTACCTAGTATTGCAGAAATTGGCTATGATACTCTACCTTTCTTAAGTTATCATGGGGCTTATGCTTTTTCATATTCATGAGTAGTTGAAAGGTAGAATAGCAAATGGAGCAAACATAGCCTAGAAATCAAGTTCCACTTAAATTTCAGAGAATTCAATTTAGATATTAAGTATCCCAATTTGATTCTCTCAATCACTCCTTTGTGGATAGTGGAAATATTTCCTCACCAAAGCATTGTGTCTCTACTATTCCTACTCATTGAATATGGCTTGTATGTGGAGCTTGGTAAGGAAAGTAAGTAGGCATATTTGCATCACATATATTGCTAAGTCAAAAGAGTAAGCCTTAGGAGAATTCAAATCAAAACTTTTTGATTCAATACTAGTGCATGTGTGATGGATTGGAAGTGGATGTGGATACTTGAGATAACTCCTTTTTGGTGTAATCTCTCTTTCTTTTGCAGGGATGAAACATGGCTACTTTTCTTTTCTCTCTTTTTTTTCTCATGCTTATGATGTAATCATGCTTTTTTTCATTTTCTTTTTTGTAGCCATGTCTTCTACTCCCTTTCTTTGCAATGAATTTTGAAGAGAGTGCTAAACATGAATAACATGGAGTTTCTCTTTTTGTTGTGGTATGGTGGATATGATGGACGTTTTGCTTACTTCTAGTGTAGAAGTATAGCATGTGCAAGTGAAGTCTTGAATTCAAAAAGAGTTGAATGATTTCTCACATAGGTCTATACCAATTTGACTAGGCTCAATGTGAAAGGAAATAGCATATGCATAAGGTTTTGTCTATGTATGAACATCATATGGCTTTGGTAGGTATTTCCAATCAATTGAGGGAAAGTTAAATCTTTTTAGAATTTCTCAGGAAATCTAAGTTTTACTTTCAAACTAGGACTAGTAGCCCTATATCTAATTCTAATCTTGCAACAACCTAGAATTAGATTAAGCTTTTGCTACCCACAACTTCCAAATTAAGGTAAAAGTATTTCAAACCAATGAAAGCAATATTCGGAGAGTAGCAAGTTGTAAACTAGAGACTTAGGAAAATAAAACAGAGCAACTATTCATCATTTCATCTATGTGAATTCTAAATCATTCTTACCGCACATATTTATTTGATGAAAGCAAA